>JANHQD010001747.1:0-20036 GCA_024721195.1 Marasmius sp. AFHP31
CAGTAGACCCCGACATTGATAACTATTTCGGTTGGGACGAAGTAGCCTTATCCAACATGTGGGACTAGTCACTTCGTTACCTTCCTTTACTAGCCTTCTTTCAAAGTACCAGTACTCCCGCTATAGTTTATTACTACTTTCGCAGTTATAAACCTGTCGTTCCAATTCCTTAGTCCTTTGTACGAGTACCTTCCGAAGTGCAAATACTTGCTTCCGAAGTACGTTTCGCCTGAATAACAGTGTTCAAAATTTGTTCTAAGTTCCTTGTGCCTCCGAGCCATGTCATTATACCCCTTAGTTAGCACTCGTCCTTAGTCGCTACTTCTGAAGTACAGTTCCCTTCATTGTACGACTCCTACAGTTTTCAGAGACAAGTCGGCCATGCTTCTACAGCAAGCTCTACAACTTGTACTAAGTTCCGAGGCTCTTTACTAGTAGCTCGGGCTCACTCTAGTACTGATTCCCTTTTCATTGTTCTTTACTATGCAAAATAGTAGAGAAATTGTTCAAAATGGCTCAAAAATCGGTCTTCCAAAGAACAGGCGTTACACCGGACAGCAGGAGACCATAAATCTGAGACCGCCATATCTTTGTCATGGTCATCGGCGTGAGATTGAGCTGGTATTACAGTAGGGATTTCCTGTGAAAAGTCCTGCGAACGTTCATTCACAAGTATGGATATGTCGGGGCCAGTGTCGGTATTTGATGTCTGCTGATGAACTTGAAGGTACTCCCGCTGACTTTTGACGTGCTTCAAGCTTCCAGAGTGATTTCCCAAATTCTTTCGTGCGAACCGTAAGAGCTGTCTAGAGCGCTTTGGACAGGCTAGACACTCTAGAGCATCCTCAGAGGGTCGGTGAAGGCTACGTGAAACAACCTGGAAAACTAAGAGTTATGATCAATTCGAGGGTATTTTTCCTGACAGTCTGAATAGACGCACCATATATTTGCTGATCCATGATATCCTCTAGCACCGACTTTGAGAAGGCTGAAGACAATAAACAGCCAAGCGCCTCGAAGGACGTTATGAGTGAAGAGCAGAGAAGAGGAAATTCGGACTTCACGGATTTCCATACGGGTTCCAAGTCCGGCCCGTCAAGCCGCGCCCACACGTGCATGTTTGAGTTTCACTTCACGCTCGACAGTCAACCATCATCTTGCAACAAACCCACTTCAAGTGAACCGTCCCCCTTCTTTAAAATGACCCTTTCTTTATCCGATAAAAATCCCTTCAACCACATCATTTCTCAGAATATTCATTGCTTTCCGGGCATACTCATCACTCTCAAAGGCGACCTCCCTCCAGAACTCCTTGACACACAAGTGGTGAGTTTTCTCTGGTTTCAGTTCTGTCTTGTTCGCTCTAAACATTGTGCAGCCTCTACAGATATCTCTCTCGCTCCCGGAACCATACCGCTCCTTCCTTCAGCCAGTAGTCAACCAGGTTTCAGGCTCGCCGACGAGCGATGTCTTGCAAAGGGAGGAAGACAAACGGGAGGATAGAAATGATGTGAGTAGAATCTTTATCCTATAGGGCATGGATCTCACTATTACTCAAGGTTCTCGATGACCGGAGCTCGTCCCGCTCTTCAAACTCTTACACTCCCCCTCAGATTCCTGACCCACCATTCTTGGTTCTTTTGCCAACCTTTGACCACCACACCCCTGAGTCCTGGACTACAATGTACAAGAGTATTGGACAATGGATGGCAGCCTTCAGTGTATGTAGAGATGTCTCGGAAGACTGGCAATGGGGACGAGAGGCTTATTGGATGGCGTTCACTGCGGCTTTCCCCCACTTTCCAAATGGAGACTGGTCAGACTGGGATCCTCGAATCAAACTCGATGGACCTTTTATGCAAGAGTGGTTAGGCCGCGAAACAGGGGAGGAAGATGGGGAGAAGACGACAGGCTGTCTCGAGGCAGAGGCAAGAGAGGATATATGGCGGTGCTTTCATCAGCATGTCTGGTCGCGATACTCAGTCGCTTTCTGAAGCCTGACATTGTTGTATGTGCTCTGTACCCAGTCTATAACGTTCAGGATTCCAGACTCTTCTTCAGTACTAGCTATACCATAACAAGGCCTTGGGGAGTCGTTGAACATTCAGATATTATCTTCTATACCCCGAAACTCCTATTGTCATGCACTATGATTTGTACAATACCTACTATTTGCAATGCCTATCTCTCGAAATTCTGCTCTTTCTCAATCTGCTTATACCTTTAATTGCGTGTGCGGTTCTAAAAAAACATTTACAATGAAAACTGGGTCGACAATACTCTCGCATTGATCGTCATTCACGGCAACTTGGATTGGAAGATATAGAGGCAACACCTGGCTGGTATCGGGCCAATATCAGCGACGTACGGCACAGAGATGACGGGATGGATCCGGGCCAGACGTCAGAGAATGGGTGGGCCGGAGCCCTGCCAGTTTTCTCGTGGATATATGCGGCCAAGGTCTGCCGGATGTCATGACGAGAGGCTACCAATACAAAAAAGGATGGATCCGGGAAACCTATACGAATTCTGGCCGTGTAGTACTCATGAGGTTATCTAGCAGGTATATTGACACAATAAGGAGACCTCGACACGAGAAAATACTCCATCCACCCAAACAATGCGTAAATGTGTAAAGAGAAAGAAAGGGGGAAGATGCAAATATACAGACGATGGAGATTACTTTAGTGCAAATGCAGATTAACGCTGTTTCTAGATGCGCGGCGGAAGAAGGAGGTGTGGAACAGACAGATATGGTACGGGCTGAAGGCGTAGCAAAACAAAGCGACAAAAAAAAGTGGCAAGGAGGCAGGAGGAGATAGCAAGGTATGTCACAGTTCTTTAGCGTCCCTACAGTCCATACAAGTCTTCAAAATCTCGTTGCAGGATCCAGTGGACCCAGTGGACCATACCGACCTCCAGTCGTTCCTGCATCTGTCGTGATCGGCGTTGTGGGTGTTGTGGGTGAGTAAATCGTGGAGTTGTTGTGGTTTATGAACGGCTGTGCGGTGGGAGATGCTGGACGTGTGGACGGTCGTGATGAGTAACCATGCGGGGTGGTCAATTGGATCGCAGATTCGTTGTTCGAGCCTCGGTATCGTGGACTCGTTGGCGAAGGCCGGTCATCGTCGAAACCCGACTCCAGCATTGCTTCCATATCGACTCCATCCACAATCGTACCGCGCTTCATAGAGTCACTCTCCGGAACCACAAGACCAACGGGCGGAGGCGGATACTGAGTGTTGTTCTCATTGTACCCTCCAATCTGTGGCCCCCACTGATCCTCTTCCGAAGACACCATAGAGTACGAGTCTGACCCATCGTACTGGCTCCGTATATCGGTGACACTGAGCAACTCCTCTCCGGTGTAGAACCCTTGCTGATGCGTACGCTCAAACTCGCGACGTCTCTTCTCCTCACGACGAATCTTGCGCAATCTCGAACGTTCCCAGTCCTCCCACCTCCGCATCGGAATAGCCTCGCCATGGAATTTCCCGCCTGGTCCGCCATGATCGTCTCCCTTCGCTTCGCCTTCCACTTTCCTGTAAACGAGATATCCCAATCAGCAACGCACTCGGTAATCAGCACCGAAAAGAACACAAACCTAGTCTCTCCCCACGAAAAGTCGTCGAAATGCCAGAAAGCGTAAACAGGAAGAACGAAATTCCAAATCGGCAACGCAAGTAGATAAATGAACATCCAAAGCACATAAACCACCTTTCCAGTCGTCAACAGAATCAAAAATCCGGGAAGACCGAGCACAGCGACCAAAAGAATCAAAGGAATCGCTTGCTCAAAGGTCGTCGGAGGGTCGAGTATCATACTGACGATGAGCGAGTACGTCAGTGCGATGGCAACAGGAAGGACTACCGTGCCGAGAAGGTCCATGAAAACGACAAACTGCATACTGAAGCAGAAAGTACCACAGAGGTTACGGACGAGTACCAGCTCCATCAAGTTGTGAATGGTAGAGTTGATCCATCGCCGTCTCTGTGATAGCAAGACTTTGAAAGAATCGGGAACGATAGTTCTACACCGCGCCTGCGGAAGGAACATCATTTTGCGGTTGGGGAACGTGCGGAGGAGGATGGTAGTCAGGAAACGATCTTCTCCAAGAAGAAGCAGGTTCTTTTGGTGAAGAGTGGTGACCTCGCTTTGGCTGTATTCCTTGACGATCTCCGGTTTGATGATCAGCGGTACCCAATCGTCGCCAGAGGTTCGTCGTGCCTTCAACCTGAACATGGAGAAACATCCTGGTAGACAGGTCACACCACCAAAGACGGACTCGAATGCTTTGGCGAGATGGTGGGAGATGAAGTATTCGAAGACTTGAATCGCTGTGACCCAAGATTGGCGTTTGTTGGCGATACGCGTCTCACCGCAGACACCCATTATCATCTGATCGTGATGCATGCAGTTCACGAGATGACCCAGGGACTCGGGGAAGACTTTGGTATCAGCATCAACCTGTATTGTATCGTGAGTCGTCTGTGCGCATTCATTGAGGAAAGAAGAAAAAAACCCACCATCAGACAGACTTCGAAGAAATCCGGAGTCACTCCCATGAGAATGTGTATCTTGCGAAACAAGTCGAAATCGAGCGGTGTCATGCGATCGTTGTAGGTGACGCGAGAGAAAAAGTTCATCAGAATGAGTTGACTGTCACGTTTTCCTCTGTTCCCTGGTTTCTTGTCGGATGCAGCTTCACTTTCTGTTCCACATTTGACAACGATAACGGTGGGGGTACGGCGTCCAGCGACAGCTACGAGAATGTATTAGCTCAGGTTCAACGCAAGCGGTGGGAGAGGGGGAGGGGGAAGGAAACTCACTGTAATGGCCAGCATACACCATCGCCCTGTTCTGTGCTTTTGCCCCCGATCCAACAGCTCCATATGTCATGGGTATAGGATCCCCAAACCTAGGATCGGCCTCCAACAAGCCAACGCAAATATCCGGCGTACTCTTCTTCTCTCCCGCTCCAGTGATCATTCCATCGGCAATGATAAACAGGAGTTTCCTCCTATCACTATAAGTCGTGCGTGATATCGAATCCAACGTCGTCCGTAAAGACTCCTCGCCTTCAGAGTAACAAGTGACGAGACACACCGCGAAGAGTTCACGGCCAATCTCAGAAAGACTCATGATGGGCTGAGGATCCGCCGACGGAGACAGGGTAGTGGACGAGGCGAGCGAGCGAGCGGATTTGCTGGGACTCTTCGTCAATTTCTTGACTCCACCTCCTGCTCCTGCCCAAGGAGCTGTCCCCGTCTTGTTGTCAATCGAGAGGTTGGCGCCTTCCGGCATGACTGCAGGACTGATGGCGTGCCGGTTGAGATCCTTGCTGTCAGGAGGACCTGCAAGACGCTCGGACAGAAACCAGGTGAAGACACAGGCCATCACGAATCGCAGCATGACGAGACCCAAGATCACAAAGAGTCCGACGTATAGAAGGAGCGAGGAAACGAAGCAACCGGGTGTGATCTTGTCAATGTTCCCAGCAACATAACGTTGCTTGAGGCAAGGAACGGCAGACTTGAGATCTTTCCGGTGATAGAACAACCGTGTTCCGTCCTTCCCGCTAGTGGTGTCTCTGTTACGCAAGATCGTGCGTAGTGCGGTGTCGACGTTGTCGGAGGGGATGGGATTGGGATTTTGTAGCATGTACGCTGTCATGTTAAGTACTGCGCCGTCTAGGACAAAGTAGTCCTTCTCGTTCGAGACCTGTTCCCAATCGAAACCGGTTCTAAAACCGCTGTCGATGAATCCGAGACTCTGGATAGTGGCCGGGCTGGGGTTGGGAAGAACGCAAGGGGAGGATTTCGGACAGGGATCGTCCTGCGCAACACGATAGGAAAGGCCGCTGCATGCAGGGAAATCTGAAGCTGTGCTTTTGAAGAAATCTGTGATATCACGACCGGGAGATTGCTCTGCGAGGGAGATGAAGTTCACAGAGCTGGATTGGGCGGAGGAGATGTTGTACATTTGACCTAGCACACTCAAGGTGCCAGGCATTGACCCTACTCGTGCAAAAAGTCGATTTGCATCACCCGTCAGCGGACACAGGACCTTTTGTGTGCCAACCGTGGCGAATCCTACCAACCCGCAAAGTATGAGAATGAGGAAACACAGCGTCATCTTTTCTCTCCACGCCTGCTGCATCGACTTGTCCTTCAAACCTCCCAACGAGCTCAGCAACACTCCGGGAGCCCAAAATGTGACAATGCGAGAGAATATCCGCCATGCGTCAGAACCGTTGTATGCGTCTGGTGAAGGTGTGATTGGCTGGCCGCCGGATTGAGGGTTGATGAGGGGAACTGGGGCGACACTACGCTCTGGGCGAGTGAGAGTTTTTGCTCGTCGAATGGTTGTGCCCGAATGAGGAGGAGGTTGTCGGGGACTTGTGGTTGGTACTGGGACGTCTGTAAAGTCGACAGTTGGGTGTGAACGAGGGTTCATGATAGGTGTGGTCGAATGAAGGGAAAGGAAAGGGAAAAAGGAAAGGAAAAGAATGTGTTGTGAAGCGATGGACGACCAGCTAGTTCAGACCTGCTGGGAAAGGTACAGTCGCAGTCGTGATTGGTGGTGGTGTAGAACCAGTGACTGAGAGTTGATGGTGATGAGGGCAAGCCTTGGCTCACTTTGCGGGAGCTTCTGCGTTGCCGCGCTTGCCGATAACTCTCAAAAATTCCCACACGTGTTGTAAAAAAAATCATCATCGTTGCCATGTATGTCTCTACCCATCTTCCATCTGTCACGAATCATGACCTAAATTTGGGGTGTTGAAGCGGGGCCCGCCTGCACTTGTTCGGAGATTATAGATGCGAGTGAGGGGTAGAATGGGCTCTAAAATACTTGGTTCCCCAGTCCAGTCATGGTGAGTATGTCTCTCCTCAAAGTCTTCGTGCTGCGTAGGTTTCTTGGCGGCAAGTATGTACCTACACATTCTTGTACCTGTTGATTGAATATACCAGGTACCGTCAACTATGGCATACAGTCCTTGCCGTCCACGAACCCCATGGACTTGATAATGACAATGACGGGTAGGTATAAGTAAGTCGCGCCTTGTACCCAAGACCCAGCAATCTTCCTTTCTTTCTCTACCCGTATACCTCTTGTACCCAGTGCGAGTCGTCGGTATCTGTCACGACAACCTGTGAGAACAACTCAATCTTTTGGGCCAAAAGGCTTAAGCGCCACCCAAGTCCTAGTTCAATTTGGAGCTCACGTTCCCCTATTGAACCGGGTGCAGATCGACACTCTTTTCGCACAGCTACCGTGGGCCGCGGTGTCTCTGTTCAAAGACACAAGTTCATTGCTGTGGGCCCTTGATGACCCTCATGGGTTGCTTCGAATCCCACAATCCCCTCTAGAGGACGGAAGATATCCAGGAAGAAGTGTTCGTACCAGACTTCCGCGCGATGTCCGTGACCCTCACGGTGGAGACTGAAGGCGAGATGGTGCGGGTAGGGAATGACAACTGGGGACTGTTTGGTCAAGATACTCGCTCGGTTCCCCTGCCAGTTCAATGATTGTGGACAGGAATATTCGGAACGTCACTAGACGAATATTCAAGAAAATCAAGGATAGAGTCGGAAGAAGTGAGGCAAGCTGTAATCATCGCAAAAGCTGTGGGGATATTGTATGGGGCATTCTTGACGAATAGGGACGCGAAGGAAACCACAGCAAGGACGACTATGTAGATGTTCCAGGGAAAGGCTGCGAGTTTGAGTCACGCGAAGGGGGTAGACAGCAAGTCGGGAGTTGTCAAGAGGATTATCGGACTCAGAGTGTTCACTCGGCCCGCGAGAATGAGTGAAGAAAGGTCAAGCAGAGCAGAAGGGCCTACTTACGTCTGCCTACTTATATAAAATATGCCCGAGCCCACTGGAATACATATGTAGGATGTGGAGTGTATCTGTTCCAGATTTTCCTTACGACATACCTGCGACACTCGTAGTGAGCCGGGGCAAGCGGGGACTTGTATGGAGCTCGTTGAGAGGGAGTTGTTTCGAACTGACCCGGTTGTAGCTACACTCGGCCGCGATGACTGGACTTGTTGAGAACACAAGACTCGGTGAGAATGGGTATCAGAGGCTCAGCAGTGTTCATGGAGACGGGGGAGACGGTTGGGTTCGGAGGTTCGGCGTCATCGGGATTCGGATCTGAGATAGTCGATGATTGGCGGAAAATGCATGACACAAGTTGTGCGTGGGAAAACGGATTGATCTGGTTCAACCCGGGCTGCAAAGAAGCCAGGGTTGACCGCAACGTCGTTTGGAGTGGTTGGACCATGTACCACCGTCAAGCACCGTCTCTGCGTCGCCCTTCCCATCCTACAACCTTACCTCTCCAGACTACAGCGTCCTCTGCAGAGTCCTCGTCGTCGTCTCCGACAATCTGTGGGTTGCCTTTGAAGTATCTTTCGTGCGTACTCTTAGTCGACTTGGCATACGAGCCCTTTACTTACCTACCCGTTTTACCAAAGCCTCGTCACCCTCGCCGTTCAGAATGCAGCTCTCTCCATTGTCATGCACCATTCCCGGGTATCCACACCACCCTCACTGTCGTATTCACCAGCTTCAGCCGTTCTTCTCAATGAGTTGCTCAAGGGGTTCATTTCTTTCATCATTGCCCTTTGTCGCGCTCCAGAGATAGCAGACCTTCGTTGGCGAGAAATGTCCTATCTCGAGGTCCTCTCTACCCTTCCTTACCCTTGGACACCCTCGTTCTGGTCCGTTTGCGGCGAAATTTTCAGTCCTGATTGCTGGAAGCTTTCCATACCGGCCATACTTTACGTCGTTCAAAATTCGCTTCAGTTTGTTGCCATAAGCAATCTTCCTGTCGCGTCCTTCCAGGTCACATACCAGATGAAAATTCTCACCACCGCCGCATTCTCTGTTCTTCTCCTTCGGAAGCGTCTGACCCCCACCAAATGGGTCTCACTGTCTCTCCTCGCCATTGGAGTCGGCATCGTACAGATCCAGACTTCTTCCCCTGGCCAAGCACCGAGAAACACGCCTGTTGGCAGCGCCCACGACTCTGCCCCCCTCCACATACACGTCATGAGCCCATTGAAAGGCTTCATTGCAGTTACAGCCGCGTGTTTCACCTCTGGGCTCGCCGGCGTGTATTTCGAAATGGTTCTCAAAAACTCTAAAGCAGACCTTTGGGTCCGTAATGTCCAGTTATCATTATTCTCAATTATACCCGCCCTACTCCCTATCCTATTCTCGACTACTCCCTCTCACAACGAAGGCATCTTCTCCAGCCTCCTGAAAAACTTTGGTCCTTGGGCGTGGGCAACGGTGGGGATCCAGGTCTTCGGCGGCCTTGTTACCGCGATCGTGATCAAATACTCGGATAATATCCTTAAAGGCTTCGCTACCAGCCTTTCCATCATCCTATCTTTCCTCGCGTCTGTGGTGCTGTTCAATTTCCAAATCACGCCCTCGTTCATCATCGGCGCTACGACCGTGCTGTGCTCGACGTGGATGTACAACCAACCGGCCGGGAAAGAGCCCATTTCCATCGTGCTGTCGTCCTCGAAACAGTCCAACACCCCTTTCACCCCAGTTGATCCCAAAGAGCCCATCATCGGAGAGATACCGAAAAAAAAGCCGTCCCCGTTCAGTAGTCCACGTGTCATGGCCAGCGCGCTTGGACTAGGTCAAGGTCCGGAGACTAATGGTGTGCGAGATCAGAACACGCTTTTTCCGGACATGAACGATACACAGAGATACAACTTCCCGCCATACGGTTCCCCCTATTCGTCTCGGGCACCTTCCCGCGTACCTTCGCGCGCGCCCACCCCGAACCCACTGCCCCCATCTATTCGACGTAGTTCTTCTACTACCTCGGAGGTTAATACTGTTTCATGACGAAAGCTCGTAGAATTTCTTTCAACCCCCCCATTTTGCTACTTGTTTTATACGACCACCCAATTTGTGACGACGCTCTCTTTCCTCTACCCCTCCCTCAACCCTCAACCTACCAACAATCTGAAGCAGTTTTTTTTTACTACACTATTTTTGACTTTTGGTGCGCTCGAATTATACCCCCCGCCCCCTTGCAAGACATTAGACGACTCTTTTCATTTTCACTACACATTGAACATCGAACACGAACACTTTCTCGTTGTGGGGTTCCGTCATTAAACATTTTCACTCGAGGTACATAGGATAGTTCTGTTAATAGCACACGCTTCCACGCACTTCTACTACTACATTAGGTACTGCTGGCTGATGGGCCCCTTTTCAATCAATAACCTGTGTAGGGCTTTAATTTGCCACTTTTCTTAGCTGTTTGTGCTGTTGCCCGGTCGACTCGTTTACTTTGAATTGGGCGTGGCGCCCGACTCGTCACTCCCGAGCCGCAGTGCAGCGTGCTTTGTGCTCGACCACGACCATCAACGCCCGAATCCCCCTTCTACCCTTCTCTACAAGTTGACGAACGTTACGGGTTAATTTCCTCCTTTAAACCGCTTCCTTCGAATTTGATGGCAACACGCATTGATGTGAGCTCCGACTCATATCCTACCCGCCCATTTCTCCTCCCTAATACTTAGTAACCTCGCTTCTTCGAGTGGGATTCAGGATACGACGAAGCCGTCGAAGTCAACCAGCGAGCCCTCATAGACAAAGTCCTCGCACGTTACTCTGCAGAGTTCACCGTGTTCCGGGAACTGCTCCAAAACTCTGACGACGCGCGGTCCAGACGGGTTGAGATACATTTCCAATCGGAGGCGTTTTTGGAGGGCAAGTCGGTGGATGAGAATGCGCTTCCGAATTTGAAGACGGCGCCGGTGAGGAGGTGGGTGTTTAAGAATGATGGGATGGCGTTTAGGGATGAGGATTGGAGTCGGTTGAAGAAGATTGCGGAGGGGAATCCGGATGAGGATAAGATTGGGGCGTTTGGGGTTGGTGAGTGGACTGGGGGGGGTTGTTGTGGTGGTGTCCTGTGCTGATGTGTTGTTAGGTTTCTACAGCTTGTTTTCCGTTACGGATGAGCCAAAGGTGCTTTCCGGGGGTAAGCATTGAATAACTGGGCAACGACGATCGTCTTACTTCCTCTCTCTCTCTTCTTCAGATCAATGGATGTGGTTTTATTGGAACAAGGATCAACTAATTGCTCGGAGAGGCCCGGTCAAAGGAAACGACCCACCATCAGAGGGTGAAGCTGAACCAGAGATCAATGAATGGACTTCCTTCGAAATGCCTTTGAGAGAAGACTCACCAATACCCGTCGCGTTCGACTTTACTAGATTCCTCGCGTCCTCAATAACGTTTATGACGCATCTCTCACAAGTCAGCGTGTTCTTTGACGACAAGTGTCTTGTCAAGCTGTCGAAGAGTGCAGGCTCGCCGAAATTGGTGGATTTACCAAAACATCTGGAGGCGCAAACCAAGTCTAGAACTATGCGTATCGTCGGGTTCCAATCGACTCGTGAGTGTGTAACGTTTTCTGAGGAGGGGACTTGGTATTGACCGAAATTCCAGCCCTTGACATAAAAGCAGAAGTCATGAGATGGGTTTACTCGTCCGGAACAGAACGACCGCCACCACCTCAACCAGTCAAACCTACCATCACCGCTACCTCGTCTAATTGGTTCTCTTCATTCTTCCGAACTCCCGCACCTACACGGCCTGCAACACCTCTACCCCCACCACCACCGGTCCTTCCGATAGATCACCTCGCTGTGTCTACGACCAACGTCTCTCTGTCGATTTACTCAGCTCAGGCGGAGACTCGGTTAAATAACAAAGTTGCAGCTGAGATACATCGGTCTACGAAGAAGAAACCTCCGGCTAGGTTGAGATATGATCTTATATATGTAATTGTCGTCTGTGTAGAAGTGGAAAGGGTCTTTTCTGACGTTCTTTCTTTTTTGTTGGTAGACTGCCAAAGACCGGTATGATGAGAGTAAGAAGGAAGATGAAGAGTTGCCGTTTGCGACGGGGAGTGTGTTTCAAGGGTTGAGAGCTGATCTTGAAGGGTGAGTTTTTTCTTGGACGTTTGGTTTGGGTACTCATGGGTTATTATTGTGTAGAACGGGAGCGGGTCGGGTTTTTATCGTGAGTTTTGGTGGTCCTCCCGTGTGGATTCTTTTCGCGGATTGAGGTGATCTGCTTTAGGGTCATGCAACGGCGCAGACGACTGGCCTGGGAGGACATATGGTATGTTATAGGTTTGTGCATGAATACGGAACCCTGCGTCACAGTTTCTTCCGTAGAGCTCGAGGTTCATACCGACCGTTGAGAGAGAGTCCATTGATCTTATGTGAGTAGCCCGGTCGACTTTCTCCTTTGTCCGGAGGCTCAGGCGTTTTCCACACAGGGATCGGAATGTTGCCAGTAAGCCGATTCAGTGACAGGAATCGTATCAATGGCTAAACCTCAAAAAAACAGTCTGGAACAGAGAACTGCTCTACATTGGAGGCATCGTCGCCCGCGCTGCCTACGAGTTAGAACTCGGCGATATCAAGATGTTGTGGGACGGTGCTACCTCTGCGTCTGGACCTCCTGACGCAGAGTTACAGACTTGGTTAACAGGCCGAGCCATCCACACCCTCAAGTTTTTTACATTTCACCAGTCGACACCTTCTCCCGATATCGCGAGTATTATGGAAGCTGCGTTCTTTTCTTGCACAGTTGGGAAGCAGTTTTCGATCATGTCGTCTGTTGGTGTACGCGACGCGACTGAAGTCAGGTTACCTGATCCGACGTTCACGTTCCTCAAGAATCTGCCTGTTTTGGCTGACGAGGTGCTCAATGGCGCGCGACCGATGGTCACTTCGTTACAGACTCGGGGGTTGATTAGACACATTCGCTTTGATGATGTTTTGCGCGAGTTGCAGGATAGGCCTTTACCAGAGGAGGAGATGACCGCTTGTATCAAGTGGTGGGCGGGCATCAAGGGTACCTTGACACAGAGCGCACGTACCAGTTTGCTAAACAATGCGGTTCTCGTCACTGGGACCCCAGGAAGTGAGAACGAACGGATAATACCACTCAGTGCTATCCGGACGTTCTTCAATCATCGAAGTGGTCTCGGCATCCCCCTCGAAGGACCTTTACCGGACGATATGCTGCCTATGAGCATCAGTAAACATCTTACTCCCGAACAGCTCACCTCCTCGTTCCCGTGGAGAGCGCTTTCGATTTTGGACTGGCTCCAGCACGTCTGTACAACTCCTTGTGCACCAGAATTCGACATCCGGTTATCGCCTCCTTGGGCGGAGAAAGTGCTCACTGTGATCATCCGTGGATGGCCATCTACGGATAATGAGACGAAGCTGGGGATTATCAATATGCTACAGACGATACCGTGTATACCGACTTCGGCGGGTATGAAGGTTCCTCAAGAGGCGTATTTTGCTTCGGCGGATATTTTCCATGACCTTCCGGTGGTGACGTTGCCGTCGGGGGCTGCTATCAAAGGACCGATGGAAAGGATATTGACGGCTCTGAAGGTCAGGAAGCATATTGACCTCCAGGTTATATCGACCCGGTAAGATGGACCTTTCTATTCCATTCATACACCGGCTCCGTTTACTCACTCTTCTTTGATCTGTTCTCAGGATGTTGAAGACGAAGAAATGGACCACGGCAGAGCTAGTCAAGTACCTGGTGTCTGTTCGAGACACGCTGAGCGAGGAAGAGATAGACAGGTTAAAGGCAACAGTTGCGTTCAGTGCTGAAAATCAAGATAGCGAAAAGCGGTACCAGGCTCGACAGCTTTACGAACCTTTGGATGTCTTTCGACGGCTTGGATTGCCCGTATTGGATTGGGGCAAACAGACGAGATGGCGCGGCTCGTCTGATGAGGGTGTGTGTAGATTCTTCTGGAATGGACATATGGTCTCAAACACGGCTTTTGCAGCGAAGTTCCTGTTTGAGCTTGGCCTGAAGAGGCAGCCGCCACTGGCCCAAATAATACGGATGTGTGCTGATGTCGATGTCGAGGTAAATTCGATATACTTATCTGACCCAGTTCGTAACTGACCTTCGCGGATATAGATCAGAGAGTTGTCCCTGACATATCTGGTGGACCACATCCCGGCTGTTTATAGTGACTACGATCCTGTTCATTTTCGAGAAGTCAAGTTTATACCGTCGACGAAGGATGGGCAGAAGTGTCTATGCTCGCCCCAGGAGGTACGAGCCACTGCGTTTCTAGCAAGTAAGGATTCTCAATCATCTCATAGGTTTATGCAAATCCTAAATGGGCCACCTTCGACTTGCCTATACTTGCTTCCGAGAAGAGTGATCTCGCAGCAAAGCTGAAGATCAAAGATCACCCAGTATCTACGACTCTTATAAATATTCTAACCACCCGTCCACCAAAGAGCAGGTGGCAGGGAATTCAGTGGTTCGGGATCCTCGCGGCCCATGTTGGAGGTCGGTGACCTCGTACCATGTTTCGGACCTCGCTGAAACCATACCTTGTCTTGTGTAGATTTCTCCGGCGCACAGCGCAAAAAGCTGTCTCAACTTCCTATCATTCCTGTCCTAACGCAGGAGCAGAAGGTGATCCATCGACCTCCCAACCAATGTTACTTTGAACAGGAAGACCGACAGACCCTCCGCTCCAAGCTATTCGTCTTCATCCACTTTGGCCCGGTCGCCAATAGTTTCCTGAGTGCTTGTGGGGTCAAACCGCAACCGACGACAGATGAGGTCGCTCAAATGCTACTCAACGATCCTAATAACTTCTACCGTCTGGCTGTAACTGCGGAGTAGTAAGTTTTACATTCGACCCCCCAGATTGGCTACTGGCTGGTGGCTGACTGGTATTGCAGCTTTTTGATGGAGCTGAAAGCCATCGCCGCCCAGTCCCATTCTCTGACCTCGCATACGGTAGCGCGAATGCAGAAGACGCCCGTTCTGTTGGCTTTCCAACGGAAACAGGCTTCTGGGAAGGCTGCCTTGTTGGATGACGAAGAACGCGAAATGATTCCCGTCGGTTTGAAAACTGCAGACCAGATAATCATCGCAGATGATACGAACGCGATGCAGCTTTTCGGAGATTCTTTGTTCACTGCGCCTCAAGATAACACGCTCGAAGGTTTGTCGGCTACCTGGATTTGTGAGACTCGTTTGACGCTTCCTAGATTTCTACTTCTCACTTGGTTCCCCCCGTTTGAGTTCGTTGGTGAAAGAGGATCCAAAACATACCGACGAAGTCCAGAACTCCAAGCAGGCAGCAGAGATACGCAATTTAATCTTGGAGCGACTTCCTCTCTTTTTGCACGAACATACACATGCGAAGACCCGACTTTCCTATAAGTGGCTGAAGACCGGGAACAACTTTCTCGTCAAGAGTTTTGGCAAGGTATCGATCACCAAACAACTCAATCACGGAGATCTGCGTCTTTCCCAAGCCCAAGACGCGTCAGCCGTTTCCTATCGACCGCGGCCAGAGGGAAGCCTTGAGCTGTGGCTCGCGGGTAATACCCAGATCGATATGTACGAGTGAGTGCTTGAAAGACCTTGTTGTCACTGATGAGAGAGGAAGATTGGAGCTGACGATCTACTGCGATGTTTCAGAGTCGCGATGTCCTTCAATCGATACTTTTTCGATGCACCGAAAGCCAACGACACGTTATTGCTCATGACACTGCTTTCAAGTGATCTTCGATCGTTGAAGAGGCGAGGATATAACGGTGCGTAACCTCCGTTTATGATGAGCTGGACTACAATGACGATTGCACACGTACAGTGGACCGGATTCTTCGCGAGCAGGATGCTCAACGACAAGCGATACGGGAGGCTCAAATCAAAGCTGCATTAGAGAAGGAGAAGGAGGAAGCTGACAATCAACCTCCTGTGATCCCTCCGCCTCTTCCTCCTATCAATGACAAGGTGCCTGCGCTTGCATCCGATCAGGAGGTCGCTCCCGTTTCGTCGTCGCCAAAGCGACAGAGCACCAAAATGAAGAATTGGGGTCAAAAGTTGAAAAACATTACCCACTCGGGGCCGGGGACAGGGAAAGACGCGTCGGCTCCTGGACCACCGCCTCTTGACAGGACGTCGCGTCCTCCTATTCAGCATAACCCCACACAGGGGGCAACGCCTTTACAGAATATTGGTGAGTGGGAACATGAATTCATTTCCGATCTGTGGACATCATTAATCAATACCTTTCTGTTTAGCCGCGAATATTGATATGGCCATCCAAGGATGCCGACCTGAAGCAGGAAATCTGATCCAGAACAGAGAGCAGATGCAACGCGTAAAGGAGAGTCTCGACGAGGGCTACTGTGACGTTTCTGGACGCGTCGGAGACTTGAAGGAGATTGGTGAGTGCGGCTTTTCATCATCTTGAAAGAGGGGTTTTGTTCATCGACCTTTTTCCTAGGGAAAATGGGTGGCGTAAAGGTTTACCTTTCATATGGTAAGTGTTTGTCGTGTGAGAACGATGGGAACTGCTCTCAAAAACAGTTTACAGACGTGCCCAGACCTGAGATGGCCACATTCATGAGCGAGAAGCGCGATTCGATTGCGAGACTTGTGCATCTTATGATGCTCCTCTCGCAGATATATAACGTTCCAGTGACGAACTTGCATATCTTCCATGACCAAGGAGGTGGACTGATTGCATTCAACCGAAATGGAAGTATCTTTTTCAACTTGCGATATTTTATAGCCTGGCGTAAGTGATGGAGATTTTCCGACCCGAACAGCGGAGCTGAATTTTTCGATTCCAGACGACGAGGAAGTTGCTCGGAACGAACTCAAGACCGCATTGATTTCTTGGTGAGTGAGAGCTTGAGAATATATCGCGTTTTCTGATGCTGATGCTTCTTCCAGGTATTTTACGCTGGCACACGAGATTGCCCACAACCTCGTGCAACCACACAACTCGGAGCACGAGTTTTACTTTTCTGCTTTATGTGAGAAGCACTTGATGAACTTGGGTGCTGTACTAGCGACTTTGTAAACGTAGAGGACTGTTGTACGGATGGATTCTAGATACTTACTCAGCCTACTCAAACTGCGTATCGGGCTTTAAGGACCGAGGTAATCGGGACGCCGGAGGGAGGACTAGACCTGGCTACCCACGTGCGCCGAGGCGCGTCGACATCTATGAGACGAAGCACTGGCGTTATGAACTTGCGCTACAGCTGGCCTGAACGGTGTATTTGTCTACAAAAGTACGCGTCGAAGGAACTGTGAGAGAGAGAATGCCTGCCGACGGAGAAATTGGCGGGAGAACACGCGACGTGACGCGAAAGCGTGATCGATCAGTCTAACTCCGAAACTGTTTTTATGTCTGACGGGCCTCATTGGCACTCGTTCCGGTACCCATAGAGCACAACGCCAGCGTGTCAATTCCGCTCGCCGGCATTGCTTCTTTCCTTCTTACCACCACCACCCTCAACACTCCTCCCTAGTGAGTCTAGCTCTCTGCATTCCTTTTTTCGGGCTTTTTCTCACCTAAATCAATTGCCAGGGCCTTAAAGAACAACCAAACGCCGCAATGAGCGTCTCAGTGCAGACAGCGAGCACCTCTGCAACGTCTTCGACCATTCGTCGAAAACCGAAATTCACATATCAGTCGCCTCTACCGACCGAGGTTCGAGATCCAGCGAGCCTCATCAAGTACTCGAAGACAACATCTACACACCCAGCTTCTTCGTCATCGTTCACACCACCACCCCCTACGACAACGAAGCCGAAACATTTGCCTAGCTTTTCGAGCCCCAAGTCGAAAAGTCATCTCTCCAACCCTTCACTTCCTCTCTATCATCCATTCGGTCGTCTCGCACTCTCGCTCCCACCTCTAGACCCCACCAAGTACGGTCTGCCTCTCCTTCCCAGGCCCGATACCGAACTGTTAGAAGCCCAACAAGCTCAACAACTCGCTTTAGCTTCTGCCAACGGCAACAAATCATGGCGTGGTACACCTGTAGCGAATGGCAATGGGAGTCGACGCGACAATAGCGTCGTCACTGCAACCGACGACGGTGCCCCCACCCCCGTGCCTGAAGTGAAGGAAAAGGGTAGTCCTCGCAAACGAAGAAATGGCGGTGGAGGTGGAGGTGGGGGTGGGGGCAGCCGAAGGAAGAGAAAAGACGTCGATGAGGACGCCAGTTATGCTGCTTCCAATAAGCGGCCGAGGTACCCCCGGGGAGCGGCAGTGAGTGCGGGCGCTAACGCCGAGGAGGACGTGTTGATGGGGTCTATTGGTGCGAATGGAACCGATAACCCGGATGCGTCGGGAATTGGTGGTGGTGAAGAGGAGAAGGGTGTTGCCGAGAGGAGAACGACGCGTTCGAGGACTGTTGCCAGGAGAGATTCAACGGCTAGTGAGACGACATCCGTGTCGAATTCTGCTAGTGCTAGTGTGACGAGGGCTGCGAGTACGGCTAGGAAGGAAGAAGGAGAGGTTGTCGGAGGAGAGGCTGTCTTGAATAATAACAAGAGACGGAGTCGCAGTAAAGAGGAAGGAGAGGTCAGTGAGGAGAGCAAGTGAGGAGACTATCTGCCGGTGCGGACATTTACTCGAACATTCCTCCCTATCATCACTGTACTCCCTGGTTTCATGACCATTTCATACTCATCCCACATCATCGTCCATTCCATACCATCCATCTATGTCACATACACACATACACAAGCATCCATATCATCTCCAGCATCTTGTTTCCAGTGTTACCAGCCTCCCCTTCGAGACCGTCGACTCCGTTTTGGTTATCGTTCCTGCTGTTCAGTCCACTGAATAATCTATCTGTCATGTTATTCTGTACTTATTTCCTGTCGTAGCTCAGCTGTACTATTTATGATCCTAGTGGAAGATTGATTCGGTCGTTTAGACCTGATCTCAATTCATATCTTATTTTTTTACTCGTTCATGAAACATAGTCCTCGGTGCATAATGATACGGATAGCAGTACAACGTAAATCGCGCAACCGGAGTCCAGAACAGTCCGAATTCGAAGAGTTCCATGTTCATCGGGACCTTTTGTACCGTCGGGGTAGCCGACGGGAAGTCAACTAGCCAATAACAAGGGCTGATGGACGATGAAAGATGTTCAATCGACCCTCACAAGACCTGGTCAGCCTGAGCAAAGTGGCCGCCCACCGCTGCGAATGACGTTGTTTCGATATTGAAGGCTTTCACGCGAGTGAATGGCCATTGACAAGGTTCATGTTCTCAGCGTGACGAGAGAACAGTGATAGAGGCTAGAGCGAATTCAAAGCGAATCACCCGATAGCACCGCTGGAGCCCGCTGGTCCACGAATGATGATGGAGTGACTTCCGTCGTACGGGCGTTTGATAGCGTGGTTTTTCCCTCCAGAGAACCCGTCCTGTGGGGGGTTACAAACCGAAACCGAGGAGGGGCCTCAATAGATAACTTTGGTAACTGGGACATGTGAATGGATGAACGGAATATCGGACTAGTGACGGTTGCAAGACCTCAGGCCTCAGTTGACAGACAGACTCCAACGGACAAGGAACACCGATAGAATTGCTGACTCTTGGCTAGCCTGGAAAGGCTGTGGAGTTGATGGTGAGTCGAATTTCAGGTGAATCTTTGTGTACAAAAGAAGGCTACAGGAGGAGGATCGATGGATTTCAGTGGTGGGAACAGCTTGCGACAGGGGCGGAGATTGAGGGATCATTGTGAAAACGTTCGAGTGAGCTGTTCAATGAAGCTTGCCAACGCAAAAAAACAAAGCGGGTGCTGTGTGGACCTGTCCCATAATATCGCAGCGACTGATAGTAGCGTGCTCGCAATCCGGGATGTGATCATGATGTGAATCGTCAATTCGACTCGGTTGGTCAGTGTGCTTATTTGACTCCTAATTTGGACGTGATTCCCACGAGCCACTTGTCATCGCCCCTCTAACTTCGCCGGCCTTTGCCTAGTAAGAAAAGTCGTCCTGAAGCTCATGATTTCCTGTGGGTGGCTCTTTGAAAATAACCAGGCTTCTTCGCGAGTCCTATGATGAGCTCCAAAATTGCAAAGTGTACCCGCTAAAATCTATGACCCGTTATACGTACCCCACAACCCATGATTTGATATTACCCCA
>JANHQD010001749.1:0-24026 GCA_024721195.1 Marasmius sp. AFHP31
CAACGCCTGGGTCACTTCCGTGCGGTCAATAAACAAGAACATGCAAAAACCTTAAACGTACTATCTCGTTCCTTTTCAAACCGATTCTGTATCCTTTGTACAATTCTTCGAGCGATGCAGTCGCGTTCTTCCGGTTCTGTTGGGATCAATCGGAATGGCATGTGAG
The DNA here is from genome assembly GCA_024721195.1 of Marasmius sp. AFHP31. Classification (NCBI taxonomy): domain Eukaryota; kingdom Fungi; phylum Basidiomycota; class Agaricomycetes; order Agaricales; family Marasmiaceae; genus Marasmius; species Marasmius sp. AFHP31. Next base: position 167 of record JANHQD010001749.1, read on the forward strand.
TCATCAGGTATTCTAAGCTACAAGCAAGATGTCTAGCTTTGATTCCGAAGTGTTGGTACTGAATTAGGACCTTGACACTCGAAATGACAATCTTGCGATGGTAGTGAAGATACTCGCACCATCAGTTTTAAGTATGACGGTCAGAACAAACATTGCATACTTAGTCTTAAGTGTGCCTGCGATTCTTCCCCTCCATTCGCCTTATTCGCCTCCATGAATGAGCATTATGTACCGATGTGTCATTAACGCCCAAGACCAGAATTTAGTGATCGCCGCCCCTCACTTGCAAGGGCCATTCTTCAATCTTTCGTTCATATGACATGCGGAAGGTAGTTTTGTATATGAAGAACCATCCATACTCGCCTACTTCCATTCTCCTGGAATCTGATATAGGCCAATGCCTCCGAAGTATGCTCGATGGAGTTCGTCGACATGAGGACCATAGTCGACTTTCTGTAAATTTCGCTTCGCCCCGAACCATCAACATCAGGAGCGGAAATCTTAGATACCTATGTGGATCCGACCGCCCGGTTTCTGTATTTTTTATCACAACAGTTTTCTGGTCGACATTTTGAACGTTGATCGTTGGGATGACATTCGGATGTTAGCGAAGAAAGGTGCCCGTTTTCTAATCAGGTCAATAAGCGAGTTACTCGGATGATGTCGTTGCGACTGTCCAAACTTAATCATGCCTACATCCGTTACACGGGCAACCTTGTTGAATCTCGCTGCTGAGGCTGACGATACACCTTCTCGGCGGTGTGAAGAGGCCCACTCTTCCAGGGGGACCGAAACAAGGACGAGATGTATATTAACGGACAGCAGATGTCGAGAATGGCATGTCTCCTGTGAAATGGTGAGCCGTGTTCCCCACCTTGCGGGTGAATCGCAACTGGTAATAGTCTCAAAAAGTCGGATTTCCCTCTAGCCGACTTGAACGACTGACCTCTTCATGACGATACGCGAAGATACTAGTGAAGCGCTCTACCACTGAGCTAAGAGGGACCTGCCCAGATTGTAGATAACAAACATGATATTGTTATCGTAGGCACAATCAGATTGCCGATATCCGCAGGAGAATATCGATCTAGCCCTCATGAGGGTTGCTACGCCAGAAGCTCCAGATCTGTTTGATCTGCATAACCGAAGTGTCGCGTGGCAGCTGATAAACGCCCGCGGACAGAATGTCGACGGTCATATGCATCATGTTGAGTTCTGAATACTCGTCGAACCGCACAACGCGTCTCAGCGCCTCAGAACGATGTCTCCTCCGCTGCGAGGGACTCACCTCGACTTGTGGTCTGCTCAGCAAGCTTTACAACCCCACACGAAAAGAAACGTACCAATACCACCTCGATTACTCCCGTTCGTAGGCAGTTGAAGCGCAAAAAGTGTTCTCATTGATTGTTGTATTGATTGTGTGTATTACTTGGCCTTTCCAATTGATGTTTTGCTAGTATGAGAGGACGTGAGGATGGAATGTATCGAACCAGCGAGGGATGAGATCTTGAGAGGCTAGGAGAGGGAAGGAAACGATGTAATATCGGTGATGTCACATGCCAGCCTGACAGCCTTCCCATCAGCCTACCACGCGACACTTTTTGGGGTTCCCCAATAGAATAATCCAGGTAGTACAGCGGTCTTCCTTTTGTACGAACCTTGTGAAAGTTCTGCGAACAGGCGCGCGTGCCAAGACATTGTTCCGGATCACCATTCAATAATCCCCGGACGCCGGGCCAAGACCTTTGGACTATGGCTTCGGTCTATGTTAATGCTCGATGTACGATGGTGAGTTTCTCGTTTTGCATTGGTAGGCTCCTCGTGACGTTAGCCCTCTGACTACCAGTTGATAAATCCCAAATGAAACCCCTCACACAGCACCAAACCTTGACCGTGGCCGAAGTCTCGGCCCGTGGTTTCCTTGCTCTCTTTAGAATACAACAAGCACCAAATGTGGCTTGTACCGCCACCATCTATAGCACCTGAGGTTTTCCCTTCATTTATATCCTAGTGGCTCCCCCTCGTTTCACTTAATATTCCACAGGCCGGTCGTGCAACTACATTGACAAGACTCAAAAGGGATTCCTTGTACTCTCTTTCGCCACTTTTCTGACCCGAAGGACACCAAATGAAGTGTATACGAGCTTCGGGGTCATACGATTCAAATTCGCGACACCAACAAAAAGAGGACTTCATCCCCTTTGACTTATTACCTACTATAGAAACTGATGAATAACGTGTTGCGAATACATCATCGAGACCTACAAACCACGAACCTGGACCGAGGGGCGGGCGTGGCGTTCACAGTCTGGAGCTCGGAGGTAGCAGAGGCGACACCACCGTTTCACGCTAGCGTATCCAGTGAATCTTGAGCTGAAGAATGGATCTCGGTGTTTACACTTCTCATGTTTGGGATGGTTCGGGACTTATTTCAGGTCCGTTGGTCGTCCGAGGTTTACCACTCACCATATTCAAAATCACCATTAACCGATGCTCACATCCCCATGGGCGCTGTCTCTCGAAATAGAGAAGTATGCAAGTAGACTCGGAAGGTGACCGGGAATTTTTTACTACCGATGACTAATCGTTGCACTGAGCTTGCCCTAGAGTACACGCCAGCCTGGGTGAAGATATCCTTTCCTTTATAGGCTGAAGAAAGCGAGCGCAAGATATATTTCTTGAAATGGGATCAGTACCTTCGAGAACGCGTAGATTGATCGGTATACACAAACCGATCGAGTGAGGTGAGAGCTAAGCAGAACTAAGCCGTCGATCTCGGGAGCAGTGCATTTACTCCGCTCTAATCTCCTCAGCATTTAGACATCAGCAACGGGCGCGATCGTATGTGGATCCAGCATTTGGGAGTATAAAACACCTTTCCCTTTGCACAATGACGGTGAGCTATCTTGTCTCCTTGCTTTCCCAGGTCATTACAGTCATGGTCATTCTATGGTCAGCTCAGACGATATTCTACATCAATTAGTTGGGGGCTAACATGGAACATCCAGGACTTTATTACTCTTCGCTTTCACCACTTCCGCCTTCACAGTCACCGCACCTGACAGTCCATACGTCGATGAACAGTTTCTTCTAAACTGGACCTGGCTAACAAGCGAATCAAAATTTATCGTTCTCGTCTTGAACGATGTGTCCAAAGCCCCGGACTGTCCAATCGATACATCGAAAAGAGAAGGATCTCTGGTCATTTTGAATCTAGAGAATAGGGCAGGATCGGTAGGTTTCCACATCGACCATCCTGGGTACGTTCCTCCCCGCTCCATTGCCCGACCTATGGCTGAGTATTAAAGGTTACATAGTACTTTTCAGGCCTGTGCTTTCACGTATCATGATCAGTACGTCCGTTAGTCCTCCAGTTTTCACTATCCCTCACCGATTGTTCCCCTTTTTGCAGATCCGGGCCAGCGACTCCAGTCAACAATGTTATAAGCAACATCGCAAAGTCCAAACCGTTCAACGGCATCGTTCTAGCGACGACTATCACAGTTGATCCATCCAGCTCGCCTACAACGTCACCACAAAGCTTTGAAACCACCGGTCGAAAGAGCATTGCTGGACCAGTGATCGGTGGTTCTATCGGTGGCATCGTCCTCCTATTTCTAGCTGTTTGGCTCATTTTATTCAAAATCAAGAACTACCGCGTCATCAGGTTACCCCCCGACTCACCTTCTCAGTCATCCCATTCGACGGATAGCCTACCGGTTGACATGCGGAATATCCATCCCGGAGTTTCACCTTTCCCCCATCCAAGCTATATGCCGAAATCTCTCAAGAGCTCGAGTGCCAAAAGCCGACAATGGCCGAACACCATGGCAGAATCCGCTTTGTCGGGCTTTGGTGCGAGTGGCCATGGTGTTGTCTTTGATAAAAGAACGACCCAAAGGGATTTCCCCAGGAGCAAGTGGTCAGAGCCATCAGGTTGACAAAGTTGGAGAAGGTGCCTCATGAGGCTAGAGGATATTCTCCAGGGCGTGCACACGTCCGAGCAAAAGATGGGATCTTTCGGACTGTTGGTTGGAACTCGACGATCTTCGATGCAGCGTAACTTTTTGTCATCTCCACAGTACGTTTCAAAGTCGTTATACGCGCGCTTGAAGCTGACCCTGTGCTCAGTGTCCTTTACTCCTGGAGACAACAGACTCGACGCCAGGTAGCATGCCCCAAGTTCATTGCTGTCCACACTGTCAAGCTATATACCACTCAATTAGGCCAATGGGCGAAGGGTGGCTGAAACAATTACAGAGAATCCTGCAACCACGCTCGATCTAGTACCCGAGAGGATATATTGCTACCTGAGCATATGTAGGTACTCTATAACAACACCCCAGTAGTAGATACACACATAGGAGCAAGCGTAATCACGTGTGCAACCCACTCTCCTTCCTCTCCGGCGGTATTGGAGGTAGCCTCCTTGGCTAGTATAGTTATCGATATCAATCTACGAATATCATAGATTTCCTAAACCCACGTACCTGAATAGAATCGCCTGCAGTCTGTTCTTGACGGATCTCGGGCAATTCCAGTGGTTCTTTATCATCCATTTTACTCAACTGTTCCAAAGAGACCTCGCTATTTCCGTGCTCTCGAGCGAATTCCTTCGAAAAGGGTGACGGCGTATCAACGATACTATCTTTCTGTTGGCTCTTCCTTGATCGGGGCCTCCTCCGATGCATAGTATTATGCAGAGCTGCAACTGCTTTGCTCGGTATAGAACGTCGTTTGGGCGGTTCGGTCGTCCCGGGTGGCTTCATGGCCGTGTTCAAGGGGAACGGGGTCGCCCTCAATGCACTACCTCTCAAACGCATGCCTTCCTCTCGGTTGTTGAACCCGCTTTCGAGAGCACCGGGGGTGAGAAGAGCCGGGGAGAGCGGAAATTCGTTGTTAATCTCCCATGTTTGAGATCGCTGTGGTCGTCTTGCGTTCAGCCTAGTCAGGTACGTGTGAGATGACCGGTATTGGCAAGAGAGAAGTCTAAACGTACGTAGCAACTTCATGGCGAATCCGAATAGATCAGGCACATTTCTCGGCCAAGAAACGGAGGACTCACGCATAGTCATATAGTACAGAGGCGCTATACATTGGTGAAACGGTGCCCTGTTTGTCGACGATCTAGTAAGCATGATATTGGCTGAAGGATACACATGAACCCACCAAAACAGTCTCTGAGGCTGGTAAAGGAACATGAAAGCGAGCATCAACTGGTCGACCGTTAACAACGCCCCTCGATTGATGATGACGTTGCTCAGTCTCTTCAGGACGCTCTGAGGATTACTATAAGGGCGATTGTAAATCATCAAGCGATTCAGCGCGAACATTATTTCGCGTACCTGGGAGCCTCATCCATATGAGCACGGAAGGAGTACCAGAGAGCAACGGCTGACATGCATTGCGATATGGCCGCCAGTATATTGATGAAGCATATCTCGAGCTGGTAAAAGATCGATAAATACTTGTGCCGATAGTACTGGACAATGAACATTACCTTTCGCTCGAGGGTATCCAACGCCGTGATTGAGGGACTTTTGAAAAGCGCATGCACGAGAGCTTGAAACAATCAGAGATAACGACAACGGCACTCCAAAGCTCGACTTACTCATCCCCGGAACTATTGTGATCAAGTGAGTCAGCTGTGTATAAGCGTAGTGGATGAGCTTGGTACCAACTTGCGGAACCCATGGCGGTAAGAATCTATCAAGGAAGGATCGCACGTTCAGAAATCGAGACTCGTGAGCAAATGTATACTCACAATGGCGGCTGTAATCGCCCAATGAACTCGTCGCACTAAATCGTTCTCAAAGTTAACTTTTGGTGCCCACTGCGTCCTGGGAACGGTACCTACATCTCCAAACCCGGGTTGCAAAGCATATGTCGCATCTGGAGAAACATGTTACAAAACTTCCATGTCGATTGAAGTCCAGGGTACTCACGCAACAACGACGATTATGTTGAGCAAGGTGAAGATGGTGATTTCCCTAGAGCAAACTTAATGAGCTCCCGGTAGAGATTGCAGAAGATGCGAGCGACAAACGGCGTGACCCGAGTCAGTTCCAGGATGTTTCCGAAGCTGATTACCTGCGCACGGATAGCAGATGAGGGAGAGGAAGGAAAGGATTGCCGACGAAACATACGAAATAGTGGTGAAGAACGAGTGCGTCGAGTAATGTGCATGCAAGCACGAATAGGCTGGACAGAAGATAAGAATGACGGCTTGGAGTGCCTACGAGAGCTTGACGCACAAAAGAAGGGTGACCTAGGTAGAATCAAAAACACTCATGACTAAAGATCAGCACCCGGGTGGCATGGAGCTCACAAATATTCGAAGAGGCCAGCGGTCGTCGTTGGATATCGCATAGGTGTATGTTTGCAGGATGCATATTCCGAAAAGGCTTCATGTGTACACCATCAACGAGGACGCTCGTTTAACATAGCTTTGTACTGACCATATCGCAATTAGGCCTCCTAAACATCCGGAAAATCAGCTTCAAAACTCCCGCGAGCGAGCTGCAACGCACCGTAGAAGATAGGGTCTACAAAATCCGTGATCATTTGCCCAAGGCTACTCATCTCGTCTTTTCCTGCCCTCGCAGATAATCCAGGGCAATCCTGCGAATTTCCTGGTCAAGATCTGACTGTTGTTCGATCCGCGTAGAAGGTCGTGGTTGAAAGGAAAAAGGCCAATCTTGTTTTCAGAACACCACGGACCTTTGTCACCCTGGGAGTGAGAACGTTTGAATTGACAGAAAATAGCGCTCTCAGACCGACGCACGCATAGAAAATTGACAGATGGCATCAGGAGTGCTTTGGAACGGATCTCCTCATGTATCCCGTACCCGTTCCTTAGCATTCAAGAAGCTAGACTCTCTCGGGTCTCAAGGTCAGTTCTTGTATTGAAGGAACGGTACGTCAAATAGTAGATACTCACTCAAAAGCCAACCTGCACAAGGCTCCAGGAATTCTTCCGACCCTGTAATCATTGACTTGTAAGAGCGTTCTCTGCAGATTAATGGATAGGATTACAAATATCGGTCCCATCTCTGATTGAGAACGTTGAGGATATCTTGAAGAGCGTAGGGCTATATTGGGGATCAATCGTGGTGGTGAAAGTGAAAGGTTGAATCCGAGCATGCCGTACGGCGTAAAGGAGAAGTCCAGAATGGGCCCCAGGTACCGGGCGCTTTTCACGACGAGCACCTGTACCTTGGGGGGAAATACAGCAGCTCTTGTATAGATCACAGGTACTTTAGATCGTAGAAGCAGACCAAAAACAAGACAGATACCTGGCGTGAGGTCGAAGACAGGTACAAATAGTTGTAAATGGGTCCGCAGAGAGAGATAGCCGCGGGCTATTCTATTTGTGTTGGGTACCGTACTCGGATAAATATATCAGCTACTTAATCTCTAACGACTTCTGAGTGACTAGGTAGTATTTCCAACCCGCTTCTGTAAATTCCTGGGAGGGTCCCCGATCATTATTTGCGTAAGACAGTATCCCTTGCGATTCCGACACCTGGTGCGTCCCCACGGTAAGACTATTGGTAGGCACTGATGTCGCTGAATTCTGAGACCCAACGAGGCTTCCGTATTCCCGGCACTCTCCACGTTCTTTACGTTGGTCAATGGGTAGAATGACGGGATCTTCCCGTATCTTCGATGGTGCTGAAGAGATTGAAAGGCGTCGGATACACGTCATCGGAAGGTCCTGTCCGACCACTGATATTCATCTGTTCGACCCCCCTTCTCCTCTTGAAAACGATCCATCCTACGGTCATACATAAAAGCAGTGTGATGATCCCGTGGGTGACTCCCACAATCACGCGCTCCCTTTTAGATTTGCGTAGCAGTAGAACCAGGTGTCGGTTGTGATCTAGAAGAAAAAGTAGCTTATCGTTCTTTTATAACGCTCGCAGTGATGAGAACGCGACACCCGCTCACTATGTGTTACTCTCTCGCCGGCTCCGTTATCAGACAGCATTGTGGCCGATTGCGTGTTAGTCTTAGAGGCTGCCTCTGGAGAACTTGCTCCAGGCGAGGTTGGAGGGGCAGCAGAATGGGGACCTCGAGTTACGATAATAATAGGTCCATTATCAATGGAATAACACGAACTGTCCAACGGATGCCTAACGTATGGCTCACGGTCGGGGTTGAGAAGAGTCAAGTAATGCAGCTTTATCTACTCGGAGAAGGTCATATCCGACGATAGAAATAGTTCTGGGGATGTTGAGCCACGGGATTAACAGAACAGATCCGTGAAGACCTACTGCCCGGCGTTCATGAAAGTAACAATTATAATACCTTCGGTCTGATTCTCTGTTACGTTGACAACATTGACCAGTCCGGTCTCCGCTCTTGTCTGACTACATCTCGTTCACAATGTATAGCTATAGCATGTCCAAATCGCTCAGACTACCATATTTTTGTCGACACCCGAAAAACTAGGGTATACTCAGTATCCTGTGAGGCCCCAGATTTTAGAGGCGACGGGTAGTAAGTACTTGATCATGAGTAGAACAGGTGGTAATCCAAGGTATTGTGGACTTCCTTTTCTCAAGGTAACCCTCATTGAGGGTTAGTTCCTCGAGCTGTATAATCAGAACATGATGGTGCCGATTTTCTGATGCTCGCAGCTCGAGTGGTCAAGTCAGGATATTGCTTGGGGCAACGAAGTGACACGGAGACACCCGATGGCTGTGAAGCTGGTTGCCTGGGCGCCTGCGTCGACTTTTGCTTGATGGTTTGTTTCGTGTAATTATCATCTCGCTCGTTGTGTTTATACATCAAATATCAAATAACCATTGCATTGTACATCATTGGAGATGATGTTACTCTGGATCTGTTTTTTTTCCGGAACTTCTCGTTTGTGATTCCATCAATGGTGGTAAACATCAAGTGAAATCTGCATATTTATCTCATCCTCAACCCCAGAGGCTTGAGTACCCAGTTGGCCTCTTTGCTGATCAAGATAAGAACTGGAGTTGATCCTGTTAGTGTTGCCAACAGCTCGAGTAGTTTGGAGTCAGACCAGGTCAGAGCCACTCGGGGAAAACAGCTCACCGGCAGCCAGATTACCGGAGCGGCTTGGGACCGGTTCCGGAACTGGTTCAACTGGTTCAAGCTGCCCTTAATTACATTTGTTTTCTCCTTGTGTTTTTGACTCATTTCAGACTCTGTAAACTATCTTGAATATATGCAAGATCTTGTAGTATACAGTGCTTCAGACTTTGGGTCAATACCAGACATTTTAAGCTGGATGGTCCCTGGTGGGTTGTCATGTACAGGGACGACTGGGTGAAGTGTGCTGATTTTAGACACAGTAAACTTCCCAGTTTCGCGATTGTAAGATATCCAAGGAATTGATTTTGTATCAGCATAAACCACAGTTCAATTGTAATTCTCATATGCAACGTGAATGCGCCAAACGTTATCGCCCATTGAAAGATTGGACGGGTGAGGAAAGAACATAAACATCTATTCGTGAAACGTGGATAACCAGTGCTTACTATACTCGGAAGCCCATACATCTAACCGATATTTCCAAGCACGGAAGGACGCGCAGCGATTTCTCCAGAATGGGCCGTATCGCCAACTCGATCGGAACTCTAGGGCCTATGTCCGAGATGAAGGCATGTCAAAGGTAAATTATTTCCCGGCGCTCATCGTCAGACGCGAGTCCTCTGACAGCAGCACCAAGCAGGAGATGACCGAAACCGAGAGGGGGGAGGCATTGTGCGGTATAGATGGAGTAATACTGAACCCACCCGACTTACTGGACAGAAACAATCATTGTCACACTCCCATATCCTGGATTCAACATGAGCCCCAGGTTGGTCAAGTTCATTACTTTGCTGGAAGTGAACAGTATTGCGTTTCCGTTTCCCACTTTTATGGTCGGTAATCCCTCGACTCGTGATAACCTGACAGAGCAAATGCTCCATAACATCTAGCGATTGCCGTTCGTAACTGGCAACCATCGAGCCCACGGCTGACCGACCTGTGCGAGCGGAAAATTCTGAGGAGTCGTTCTGTGTATGCGTGTTGAAAAGAAACTGGGGGGCAGAGCACCTATGCCAGAAAACGGAGACCTGGATGACCATATGAGTCAGAATGCAGAGAAAAAAATCAAGTCAGAACAGGGGGAAACACAGAGGACGTGGTCAAGATAAGCTAACCGGGAAGAGGCACATAAGATCGAGCACTAACTATATTCTGTGCTCTGCAAGCGCGGGAAAACTCAAAAAGGTACTTGGAGGTACACATCGAATCCACAGTGCCGTTAGCTGCATAATCGTCCATCAACGGGGAAAAAATGAATGACGGACCTTTCCGAGGGAGACAGGAAAAGGCTGGAAAGTCAGCCTGTATAGGGGTATGCCCAATTTTCCGGCAAGCTCCGAATCCGAGTTCCAAGAATGCTTGATGCCCAAAGGGGCAAAGAACATTTACCTCGCTTGAAATTTGACCATGGATCCCGCGAGTCAGTTGATGTTTGAGCAGTGACGGGGCTGTTAGCACTGCGATCGTGCGGTTAAAAACTCAGTATCACAAAGTTAGTTGAGTACATATATACTTCGCCCTGAAATTTTACCTCTCTCTGACGGGGTCTATGACACGGTTGGCACTTATGAGAATGTTCTGTATTTTTCCCTAACTCACAGAAAAAATCCAGTTCAGCTCGAAATCCATGCCTCTCAACCCAAAGACTCTTGCCTGGCCATCGGCCTGACCTATAAGGTTGACCATAAAGCAGGAGGACCCGGAGGCGACTGTTCAGAGGTCAAAGCGGGCGTCGATCAAGTTTGCCTCGGTGTCGCGAGTCCGAGACAAGAGGGATACGGAGGGCAGTGTGAGGAGGAATCAAATGTAAGAAATGTAAGCATGCCACATTTAACGACGACGACAGAGATCATTGCAAGAAGTTGGGTGAGATAGGATCCCCGATCTCTCAAAAGAATATTCGGTTCTTCGCATTTTCAGAAGACGCAACGCATATTTGCAACATACACAAGCACCTTCATGACTACGAGGAGGTAGAATTGCGTCCTGAACACCGATGCCTCATGTTGCCGTCCCTTGTAAATGTTGTCAGTCACCTAGATATGAGTATGGCGAATCTCGCCCATGATTTGATGATTCATCTACCCATGAACTCGTCCCGAGTCTGTCAGAAATTCGAAGTCTCGGTTCGTGAGTTGAGACGCAATACTAGGATGGGGGAAATAACTAGTATTTTTCTCTGATTCAAGAGCATTATTGGCGACGACTGACTCCCTCACCAACTCCGTCGGTTCGTAGAAGCCTAAAAATGGCAGTGGCAGATAATCTCTATTTATTACGGTTGTCCTTTCTATTGAGTCCTCACAGACTACACCCTCGGCTTCTCCAATGTTCAGAGAACCGAGGAGGCGGCAGCATCTTTACATCAAAGCTACAACTGCCACCGGCGGACCCGACTGGTCATGGCAAATCAGTTTAGCAGTATATATCATCGGATATACCTCCAACAGACGGTGCGCAGGATGGCCAAGTCTGTAACTGACGTCGGGTGTCCCGCACAAAAAAGAGGGTCATTGCGTAGACTGAAATGATCTTCAGCTTCTCGCACCGGTGTTTACTAGTGGATATTCAAGATTGGGGGGCATGATGCGATCGAGATTCCTAAATGATCAATCATGAACGTACTACACTTTGGACATTGAGACTAACCGCGTTATTGAAGACCACACGAATAGGAACGGAGCACGGAGGATAGAGACACAACGCACGATCGGGACCGGGTGGATAATCAAAGGGGTATGAACCAACTGAAGCATAAGCCGAAAAAACGAGCAATAAAACCTCAAAGATCATTGCTGGCGCCTATGCTGACTGGGGGGTTGGATAGCTACAGCAAACGTCGAGCCTGCTCGCTCAACCTGACATTTGCAGCTGAAGATTTACGCCTTGAGGGTCATTGAACGGAAATTGTGAACACCTACAAACTCGCAGTCAGTACCTGGTGAATAAAGACGGGTGTGTCTCACTAACATTCATTTTACAGGAAGGGTAACTATGAGGTAACGGTCAGGGGAATAAAGATGTATGCTAACAAAAGAGACGTAGCTTCCTTCGGACTTTGGTACCAAGACTCCGGATCGATATGTCTCTCAACCATCAGTTTCGGTGAGTACCTGACTCTATTCGCTAGTATGCCATATATAAACACTGCCTGTCTCGGACATATCGACATCCGAAAGCTACATTTCCTTTGGAACGCTTTTACCGTCCTCAAGTACCCATGTATGCTGACATGGGGAACTGGAAGCTGTTCAGGGCGCACAAAGAGGTGAGAGATCAATGTTTCTCGAGGAACTGACTCCCAGATCAAAAGAAGCCAAGAGTTCTATTTTAACATACTGGTGGGGTTCACATTTCATTGGGGCATGAGGCTCATTGATAATGATAGGAGCTTGTAGTACATCGACGATAGCATTTGTGCATTCCTCTTCGGAGAGTCCAAGTACTACCCAAAACGGGCATGTATATGCCTGGCGTTAATGACAAGACTAGACCGCTCGTTAATTGCGGACTGACAGACCGAAGTACATCGTGAACATAAAAAAAAAAAATCAAGGTCAGTCAAATGTATTCCTTGAGAATTTACCACTCCTACACGTCTTAAGGCACGATTGAAGCGGATGAGACTCCTCTCTGTCTGTGAACTCCTTCGGTACCAAATATAAACAAGGTGGGATCAAAAACTGTTCCCAGACACCACCACTTAGGCCGCTCCCAGCCTAGAACTATGCCTCCCAGCGTAAAAGACTCTTACCTCGTCGTTGGCATAGCCATAGTCATCTCTATCATCCCCGCACTTTTCACAGCAGTATATCGTCTCTACATCCGGCGATCTCGATACTGGACGGACGATCTCCTTGCCTTCCTCTCCGCCTTGTCCCTCCTCCTCATGGTCGCCAGCACGTTCGCCCAAATTTCGTTCACCTCCAATAACTCCGATGTCATTCACGAGAGGAAGGTAGTGGCTTACTACCTGGCTGCCTCACTCTTTTATAGTACTTTGTGGCTCGCGAGGTTGAGCATGCTGTTTTCGATCATCCGAGTGCATCCCGAGTATGGGTTTGAATTCGGGTTCAGGCTCGGCACGAGGACGGCTTTATACATTATCTCTGGAGCCTTCATTGTGACTCCAATGCTCCTCGTTTGTCAGCTCTTCTGGGTTTGTGAGCCTGGGAACGCTACAACCAAGTGGAAGGAGATGGACAACCCGAAGTGCGGTTTAACAAAGCAGGTGGCGATTCTACAGGTTATGGGTACGTCGAACGTTGTGGGTCCCGATTTGAATCTGTCCTAATCATATTACGTTCCTAGCCGACTCTGTTGCCGACTTGATCCTCGTCTTTCTTCCTATTCGCTTGATCCAGACCATCTCATCTCACTCTCTCCGTCGTCGACTGGCTTGGATTTTCTCGACGGCTTTCGTTACGACAGCCGTATCAATTCCTCACGCCACATTCATACTGGTAGGGATGGGAGTGGAAGAAATCATTACTGCGTACGTAGAGGTATGCGCTGGGCTGATTGTGTGCAATATTCCGGTGGTGATTTCGAGGTTGATCACAAACCGTGCCGAGAATATGGAAAATAGCCCGACTGATTGTGTACCGGATTCGACCATGCTACACGAGATAACGACGGTGGGGGATACCGCAGTAACGAGTTGGCTGAGATGGGATCGAGACCTCTTGGGGGAAGATTCGAACTTCTCGCGCTCTGGGACCCCACGCCCAGTTACGATCGACTTAGGACACCTACCTGACGAAGAGGAGGTGATGGAACGCTCTCGACGCCCATATGCGTCATCGCCAATCTCAAAATACCCCACATCCACTTGGAGTTGACCAATGTGAATATTGTTCGTTTTTAAATGAATAATAGGAATTAGTGATAGTGATTGGAGCGCGCATGAGATATCCTTCACCCCGGGTTACTCGACCTGCTCGATCGGCCAAAGTGATCCGTACAGTTTTCGAGTCCTTGAATCCGTTCGAACAATATTCGGACTCCAGTAAGACAGCCAGGTCCCGTCTGTAAAGAAGAAGTGCTATGGAGTTGAAGTGCGGTGATAAGGCAAGTACTGGACGCTCCGGCTTGAAGACCCACCGGTGTTGTCTGTTGCGTCAGCTGCTAAACAGAGTTGGCCCACGTACGTAGCGGTTCAAAGTGAATTCGAGTAGGCTGTGGCGACGTAAATTTGAGCCGCCGCCTGGGTTTGCGGCAGACGATAATCAAATTTGAAACTATCACCATCACTAACGCGGCATGCCAGTGGAACAGTAACACCTCTTCAGCGTCCATTCAATTGAGAATGCGACCCGGACGTGTATCAAATCATCACGCCCAACAAACTGGTTGTATCTAAATAATGATGGTACAGTCCAAAGTGCGTTCCCAACTTCCTCATCTTCGACGATCATGATTTGTTCACAACTTTGATGGTCCTGTCTTCTTATCAGAAATCCATTCTTACTAGCTACCAGGGCCGAGAAAGACTATTGAGGTGCGTCAATAGCTCCGCATCAGATTCCAATTTCCAGTTGATATCCATTGAACTAGATTGATTTCTTTCCACAACAACCAAGACACTCACACTGGGCACGAGATGAATAGAGCCCACTGAGGTTCCTTTCACTTTTTTCGCATCATTTGCATCGGGCGCTAGCCTTTTTTAGTGGGCAAGTTGCCGCATATGAATGGTCGAAAGGTATTTGTCAATTTTAAAGAAAGGCGAGTGGGCATCCCTTTACAAAAAAAATGGGTGGGCTCTTGCACCCGATATCATCAGCGCGAGGATTTCGCCACAGGATGACGAGACCTGAAGCATTGAGCATACCAGAACGGTTCCATTCAACTACATCATCGTCATCGTGGTCGCCAAGATAGCAGGGACCTATCCATGGTCAATGCGCTTCGGAATATGCTACAGGTTGAACCTGCGGGGTACGTTGTTGCATTGGAATTGACACTGCAATCCTTGTTGTGTCAGGCAAGCCCCCAGTCACAGCTCGAAAGCATTGTAACGATACTCATGCTAATCCCCGTTCGATCATTCAAGATAGATTCGAGACAGCTAGTCCGGAGTATAGTACGAATGTCCCCTCTAACCGGCCTCTGAATAGGTAGGCGGCATCTCCAACACGCTCCGACTCCCGGCTTCGGATGGCTGCGAATGGGCTCTCTGGAAAGCAAGCCTCCAGCCACTATCTGTGTGTCGAAATAACGCCCCTCTTGGTGTCGTTGAACTCTGCTCCGTGACATTCTCGCCTTCCTGTGGATTTATAGCCCCGCTGAGATACTGGAGGCTGCCTGAAATTTGGTTTGAGCGAGTGGTGGTTCTGGGGGTGGCGTTCGTCCGAAGACGAGGCGGTATATAATCCACCATTCCATTTCTGACCGGTTCCTGCACCGAAACAACATCGTGCCCGTTTTGTGGCGAGGACTCATTCTCCAAGCTCTCAATACCGTCTTGCCACGCGTATGAGGAACGCTCGCATTGCTTTCTAGGAGCTGAAGTGTCATTGTCAACATTGCTGCTGAAAGAACCGAGCTTCAACCAACGCCGTGTTCGCTTTTCCGTGACTTCAATTGCCCCTGGAAAAGGATATGGTGTTACGTGAGGGTCTTCGTCCGATAGAGCCATGTCCATGTTCATCCAACCCCTTTGCCTCCTTCTCATCAAAAATCTCCATACCACTCCCGCGAGGCATAGGAAAGCGAGCATCCCGACTACGAGTCCTGCGATCACTCCAGGATTTACCGTCTTGGCATGAAAAACCGCCGAGGCTTCTGTACTCGTTGGGGTGACTGTTTTTGCGGTTGATGGAATCGAAGAATCGAATGTACCAGACGTGATCCGTGTGGGCTGGTCGCTTGTCTCAGGATTTCCACTACTTCGAAATGATATCATCACTTCTTGTCGATTTGTATTTTATGGATTAGAAACGTGCGACAGACCTCTGTCTGGGGTCCGTACTCGAGGAAATTGAAGTAATTGGCTTTGATTGATTAGGCGTTGTATTTCGCGTGGGCTGATCGGTTGTGTCACCAGTTTGACTGTAGGATGTTTGGTTAAGTATCTTTTGGGGAACCAAATACGAACCTTCGGTCTGTTTGTGAGCTTAGAACAGCGGTGGAGCTACTGGTGGTAGAAATGGGAGATGGATCTGAAGTTGATTGCCCCTCTATATGTTGGATGTTTCAGCAAACAAGAATACCAGAGATGTAAGCACGCACGAGGACTCTCGACTGCTGTAATATCGCGCGAGCTCCCCTGTGTCGAGGATCTGGCGCTTCCGGATCAGTACCATAGATAGCAAATCGGAGGAAGGGTTCGTACCCGTCAGCCACGCCTACCACCCGATACCGCCTGAAAAACGAGTCAGAACGCTCATAAGGTATTCAACGAGCAGAGGATGAGTTTACCCGGCCTCCTGCACGATAAAAGAGACCAGGCCCGTAGGCGAGCTCCCAATATCGCCATTAGCCAAGTCCTGAGTAAACTGGCTTTCTGGTTGATCTTGTACCAGTTCTATCCTGTTCACTCCATTTGGAACACCGTCTTGAGACCATGTTGCAGTTGCCGTGATACCCACGGTGACTATGGTTGGAGCCAGGATCCTGAAACAAGCACAGAACTGTGCTATGTGTACGAGAGACCTGGTAAATATCCATCAGACTCCGCGAAATTGAGCGAACATCATACGTGATACGTACAGAACAACCCAGAGCATCGTGTGACACTGGGGGCGTTGTAAGACCAGTTGCTTCGAGAGAAAATGTCCAGGAAAGCTACACCCTGATATTATAAATACTCTACTCCTTGACCATCTATCCTGTGATGAGCTCTGAGCTCAACAACTCGGACCGTATTGTACCTTAGTCAGATTAGTTCGCTGTTGTTGAAGATGTCGTGATCCAGGCAAATTCAGTCTTCGTGAGAACGAACGGAACTTTGATACGGAGATGGCAAGCAAGGACAAGTACACACTCCATTGACTCGAACCACCACCGCCCGACTTTCAAAGGCTTTGATGCATCCAACTCCAGGCCCGGTAAGTCTGAATAACGATGGTAAGATCTATATCGCGTTGCCAACATTCTCACCCTCAAGAGCCTGAATTCAGTCTGCATCTTCAGCGTGATGCGTTCAGCAGTTAGAAACAGATGGTTGATATTAAAATGGTTATTTCACTATTCACTTCAAAGGTCCATCGAGAAGATTCCATTCAGGTGCGTCGACAGCCCGGCTAGTCAAGCTGATCATTAAACCGGTCCAAGTTTGGCTCCCATAGTGACCAACTGTCTGTTGGCCTCAGTACAGGTCCTTTAAAATACAATCAATATTGCAATTTGCTTGTGGGACACCACACCGTTCTCGTTCGAGATGATTTGGCTGAATTACGTACAATTCTAGCAGCTAGACGAAATCACAGATGGAAGGAGCTTCGACGCCTCTATTGTGATATACATCTTTCTGTGTGTATTTCTGACCCTCAAGCGGGGGCTTTGCAAGGATAGCATTATGTCCCCTTGCGCAGGCAATGCCACAATTATTGTCGCTGTCGCCATCTCCCTTGCTTATCGCTAACTACTCATAGCGCACAGCGGAATACTTCACAGGGTCGGCGAGGGTCATCGAAAGAAGGTGATGAGAAGTAAAAGAGCAAGATTGCTAGCTGATAGGTATTTGTGGGTTTGAGCGTGTGTTATAAGGTAGTGATTCTTCTTGTTTCAAGCCCCTTGTATTCCCGCCGTCAGTTCAGCCATCTTCGGTAAACAGAAACTCGTGGACAGTACGCCCAAGTGCATGCTGACGTCCCCACAAGTCTCAATACTCGATCAATACGAGTACTCTTGGTCGACACTACAACTTAGGACGTTCGTAATTCCCTCGATATGTGTCATTTCGCTTTTATCGTGTGCCTTGTTCAGTTTGGTTTCATTGTTTTTCATGACAACTTGATGACGTCAAATCCATTCCACCGATGACGTTTTACATATTGTTCAACAAAAAGGGAAACCCTTCAACCAGCCTCTGAATAAGTAGGCGGCATCTCAAGTCTACTTCTAGCGGAGTCAGATGACTGGGAAGTAGCTCTCCCAAAAGCTAGCCTCCAACCACTATCCGTGTGTCGAAATATCGCTTCTGTCCGCGGTTCCGTTGATTGAATCACGCCTCCAATACGATAGCCGTTTGTAGTCGCAGGTGCTATCAACCTCAGCGCAATTCTACTTGTAGCCTCCCCAAGGTCCCGTAATTCTGAGTGACCATCTGATCGGATAATAGTTGCGGGGCGGCTTCCTGTCTGAGGATGTGGTGGCTGACGATGTATCATCTCCGGGGATCTGTGTGCTGGAGGGATATTGTTTCCTCTGTTTGGAGTGTCGCGTAGGTGTGCACCTGAGAGGGTCTCATGAACTGGGACACTGTTATCAACGCGACACTGAACGAACCTCGTTTCATCCAAAGTCGACTGTTTTTCTCTCTGACCTCGATTGTGCCTGGAAAAGGGTAGGGTGTAACACAAGCGTCATAATCGTTGTCATCGTCGTCGAGCCGTAAGATTTGGGTATCCTTGAAATTGCGGCTCGTCCGCGTTTTCCAGCATCGCCACCCCGTGCCCATGATGCCTAGAAGTACGAGAACACCGAGAACAGCTCCTAAGACTACCCCAATGTTTACCTTCTTTCTGGTCATGGGTATATTCGTTGAATCTGAGCGCTCTGTTGGTTTGGAAGTTGGGACTCTATTAGTTGGTGTAGTCAGGTTTGAAGTTTCTTGTTGCAGCAGAGGTTCAGGCAAGCATGAAGCTTACCCGGTAGGGGTGCTACTATCGGTGCTACTTTCGAAATTAAAGACAGGAATCAAAAGGTGCTTGACGTTACCAAACACCAAGCTTACCTAGTCGTGATTGCGGATGATGGAGTAGACGTGGGCTGCCTAAAGGATGATCAGGGATTTTACCGCTCAAACAAAGAAATAACAGAGAGAAACTTACCCAGTTGATATTGCTACAAATTCTCTCGTCTCGTGCCCTCGGCCTCTGAGCATGTGTTACTTCCCAGACCTGATAAGTATATGCACTAGGAAAAAGAACTCACAAATAGATCAGTTTGTATGTCCTGAAAAGTTTCAAGCCTTCGTCACCACAAATCCTACTATTTAGAGGTTCAGGAACTGGTACCCGGGTGCTGTCACCTGAGCAAGTATGGCCCCTGACACAGATTTCAATGCAATCTTGTCCACGAGAGTTTTCACGATTATGCCATCCTTTTCGAGAACGAGCCACTCGTCTTGATTTACTGGCTTTGCTATTCGGTGCTTCCAACTCGCTGTTGCTTTCACTCCCACAGTTACTGTGGGAGGTATGTTTAGCTCTAGGCCAAGCCCGCTGGTGATTCCTAGAGTTATTCTGTCCTTGTCAACGGATGCAACGAATCTGGAAGAACGAACATGAACATACAGAGAAAGAACTAAGCCGCGCATGACCCTACTTGCAGCGTCGTGGTAGTAGATGGAAGAGAGATTAGAAGCGAAGCGCTGAATGTCGAGCTTGATACATCAGATAGTGCGATTCCATCGCCATTTTCATCATTGTTGAAGGCGGGTCCTGACATGCATAGTCTCATTAGATGCCACTGTTCTTGAATTACCAGAATCATAGGATCATGATTACGTCTCGTTGACAACGTATAGCTATAACAAGTTCAAATCACTAAGACTACGACATTTTTGTCGGGAGTCGTAAACCCTACCCTGGGAAACTAGAATATACTCAGTATCCTGGAGAGCCTTAGATTTTAGAGGCTACGGGTAGTAAGTATTTGATTATGAGTGGAATAAGTGGCAAACCAAGGTGTAGGTTCCTTTTTGTTTGCTTTCTTTTCTTGAGGTAACCCTCATTGAGGGTGTTATTCGAGCTGTATGATCAGAACATGATGGTGCCGTTTTTCTGACGCTCGTAGCTCGAGTGGTAAGTCAGCAGGTCTGGGGAAATGAGGCGGCACGGAGACACCCAATGGCTGTGAAGCTGGTTGTCTGGGTGCCTGCATTGCTTTTGCTTGATGATTTGTTTTGTGTGATTATCATCTCGCTCGTTGTGTTTGTACATCAAACATCAAATAATCATCGCAATGTACATTGTTTCCAATGATGTTGCTTTGCGTCTGGTATTTTCTGGAACTTCTTGTTCGTGGCTTCTTTGCCGATTAAGATAAGAAACGGAACCAATCAAGTCCCTTCAATTTTGTTTTGATATGCGACGCGAATGTGTAGAACGCTATCACTCACATTGTAAGACTGAATGGGTAAGGAAAGAGGATAAACATATTCTCGTGAAACATGATAATCAGCACTTACTATAATCGGAACGAGTCCTTGCAGAAGCATGTACATCTGACTGACATTTCGAATCACGGAAAGATCAGCAGCGATGTCCCCAGGATGGGCTGTATCATCACCGACTCAATTGGAACCCCATTACCGTTTGGATTCACGGAGTCGTTAGCTACATGATCGTCTATCAACGGAAAGAAATGAACAACCGCTCCCAGGTGCGAGAAGTGTTTTGGACCTTTTCGAGAGAGATGGGAGAAGGCCGGAAGGTCGGCCTGTTACAGGTGGTATGCCCAATTTTTCGACAAGCTCCGAATCCGAGTTCTAAGAACGCGATGCCAAAAGACGCCAAGAACGTTCCTCCAACCTTCACCTTGCTTGAACTTGACTGTGGATCTCGCGAGTCGGCTAAAGTTTGGACATTGACCGGGATGTTATCACTGCAATCGTGGGGTCAAAAATTCGGTAGCACAACGTCAATTTACATATATATTTTGCCTTGAAAGCCTCAATCTCTCTGACACAGTCTAAAACATGATTGGCATGCATTTGAATGCTCTGTCTTTCTCTCCTTATTAACTATCACTGAACTAGTTGAAAGCCATTCTAGCTCAGTTTCCATGTTTCTCACACCAAAAGACCCTTGCGTCGCTATTGGCCTGACTTACAAGGTTGACTATAAGGTAGGAGCGCCCGGAGGCGACCGTTTGGAGGTCAAAGCGGATGTCGATCAAGTTTACTACGGTGTCACGAGTCTGAGACACGGAGGATACGGAGGGCGGTGTGAGTAGCGGGGTATTGACTGTAAGCGTGCCACGTTCGATGACGACGACAGAAATCATTGCGAGAAGTTGGGTGAGATAGGATCCCCAATCTCCCAGTAGAAGGTTTGGCTCTTTACATTTCGAGAGGACGCAACACACAGTTGCAACGTACAGGGCACCTTTGTGACTAAGAGGAGGTGGATCGCATCCTGAACACTAACACCTTATGCTGCCGTCCATTTGTAAGATTGACAGTCCCTCCATTCTCTGGATGTTTCAGCGAACAGAAATTACTGGATATGTGAGCACGCACGAGGTCTTTTTGACTGCTGTAATATTGTGCGAGCTCCCCCTGTGTCGAGAATCTGGCGAATTTCCTAATCAGCTCGAGGGCTTTGGAAACTCGGAGCAGGTTCATACCGGTCAGCCACGCCTACCACCCGATACCGCCTCAGAATCGAGGCAGAACGCTCGAAATTAATCAAATGAGGGGATGAATTTTACTCGGTCACCTGGACAACATAAGAGACCAAACCCATGGGTTCACTCCCAATATCGCCACTAGCAAAGCTCTGGGTACACTGACTCTCTGGTTGGTCTTGTACCAATTCTATCCTGTTCACTCCATTTGGAACACCGTCTTGAGACTATGTTGCAGTTGCAGTTGTAGTAATACCCACGGTGACTGTGCTTGGAGTCAGGATTCTGCAACAAGCATAGAACTGTGATATGTGTACGAGAGACCCGGTAAATGACATAATTAGACTTTGTGAAACTAGGCGAACATTATACGTACAGAACAACCGAGATCACTGTGTGCGACTGAGGACGTGAGACAAATCGCTTCGAGAGAAAATGCCCAGGAAAGCGACGCCTTGAAACCATAAATACTCTACTTTACTCTTTGACTATCTGTTTTGTGATGAGCTCTGAGCTCAACAACTCAGACCGTATTGTACCTTAGTCAGATTAGTTCGCCGACGTTGAAGATGTTGAGCTAAGTTCAGTTTCCGTGGGAACGAACGAGACCCTGATAAGAAGATGGCAAGCGAGAACAAATAAACTCTCCATTGAACCACCACCACCGCCATCGGTCGACGGATGACTTTCAAAAGTCTTTGATGCAGCCAACAGTAAGTTTGAATGACGATGGTAAGATATATATCGCGTTCCCAACTTTCTCGCTCTCAACAGCCTTGATTTATTGTGCATCTCCGACGTAATGCTTTTAGATCAGTTCAAAATAGGTGATCGGTATTGAAATGATTTATCCACTACTCACTTCAAAAGTTCATCGAGAAGATTCCATTCAGCCTTCAGGTGCGTTGACGGCTTTGCTATGCAAGCTAATAACATTGAACTGGTCCGGATTTGGGTCCCATAGCGACCAATCGTCTGTTGACCTCAGTACAATCCCTTTGAATTGCGATCAATATTTCAATTTGCTTGTGAGACACACCACACTGTTCTCATTCCAGATGATTTGGCTGAATTGGATACGATTGCGGCAGTTAGACGAGATCACAGATGGAAGGCGCTTCAGTACCTCTATTATGATATACATCTCTCTGTGAGTATTTCCTCTCGAGTGGAAGCTTTGCAAGGATGTCACTTGCTACTCATGGCGCACAGCGGATTACTGGGGTATTTCATTCAATTTGTATGGGGGTTTCTGTGTGACAAAAAAATTTGCTGGGGTCAGTTTGTATGACATGAGTGTGACCAGTGACGCCGGAGAAAATTTTCGTATGGAACTCACAAGTCCCCGGCAATCGGGAGTACGTGGTGGGAAATAGTAGCGGCATTAGCCGCCCCCCCGCAAAAAATGTTGAATTTGGCCTCGAAATCACCCAAAAATGCTGTTTTCTAGCTTCTTTGGGTTCATGGATAATTTGTCACATACCGGGACATTTTGTATAGACCCCCTGTGACTATGTGACTATACGAAAAATTTTTGTATATGGAGGGGCTTGTGACGCGTGATATACGAATTGAATGAAATACCCCAGTACTCCACGGGGCCGGTAGTGCCATCAAAAGAAGTTGATGAAAAATGAGAGGGTAGGATTGCTAGCTGATAGGTATTTCTGAATTTGAGCGAGCATCAAACAATTCTTCTATTTCAAGCCCCTTGTATTCCCGCCGTCAGTTCAGCTATCTTCAAGACACTTGTGGACAATATGCCCCAGTGCATGCCGACGTTCCGCTCAATAATCCAATCAATACGAGTACTCTTGGTCGGCACTATAACTTAGTACCTTTGTCACGTCGTAATTCCCTTGATATGTCTCATTTGTAACGGGCCTCTTTTTCTACGTCAAGCCGGATGAAATAATGAGAATAAGGAACGCGGAGAAATGAATAACACCCAAAACCAGTAGAGCCTCTGACTGGTTCACATGTATGATTCGATCCTACACGCAATGTGGACACCTGAGATCGCCGATCGAAGGTGTGTTTTTCCGGGTTGAGTCTACCAGACAGCAACACGGAGTTTTTGTAATGGTTGTCCTTTGGGGTTACGTGGACAGTCACAATTGTAGAAGGGCTTTACCAAAGACCTAAGACGACGAAAACAAACGGTTAGTACGAGACTTAAGACTAGAAACACACCAGACAGTAGCTTGAAGCTTGTAGAACGAGATTGACAATAGACGGAAACTACTGTACATGTTTCCTATCTACTAGCTTA
>JANHQD010001750.1:0-12197 GCA_024721195.1 Marasmius sp. AFHP31
ACCCACCCGCCGAGTTTGAATGAATTTCGGTGCTATTATTGGCGAAGGGAAAGGGAGGAAAAGGGCTATCGAGAGTTGGGCGTAGCTGACGGCGGAAGATAAGGGGGGAGTTGGCCGAAACGTGAAGACTGTCCTCGGACTTCACACTGAACTCTGTACTTCGTACAAACACCGATCCAAGCCGCCGTATCTTGGTGCCCATCGAGATAGATCGAAATTTCAATGATTACTATTCACCCTCAAGTTTCCTCCAAGTAACAAAAGCATGTACAGAACGTCAAATGGTAATGACCGCGCAACTGAACGCTAATTTCACTCCACCCGCCTCTTGATCTTGTATATCAAATCCTCGCCCATTCAATGTTGCTTTTTGAGTCACCCCACGAGTTGATGATATATAGAAAAGTAAATGTTGAGAGAAAGATGGCTGGATCGGCGTCTTCGGAAGATGTTTCGGCCACGGTTCGGGAGAGGTCAGGGCGGGTTTGAGGGTGATTTGACGTGGACTTGGAGGTGTTTGAGGAGTGTTTGAAGACATTGGAGGTGGTTTGGACCGGGTTCAAAGGAGGTTTTGATACGTGGATGTTGAATTTGAAATGGTGTCGTCTCCTCCCACTCCTTCAACCCCACCGTCCCCTTCCTGGACTTCTTTTTTATATATCTTATCGCTCCCGGTCTTGCCATCTCTTCCCCTAAAGGTTATGAAGGACGACTTTGGTGTTTTGATAGGACACTTTCCTGCAACCATGCCGACGTTCGCAAATCAATTGATCTACGAGTTTTAGTGATACACAAGGCGGACGTATTCATATTCACTCACGACTATTGGAGAGACATCTTATCGTTGCCCCCGAACAAGCCTCTGCCTTCATGAATCCCAGAAGCGGGCCAGCCTTCTCACCGTTTAAACCTGGCTCAACTCTTCGAGACGATGTCCATCAATTTTTGAGCCTACAAAGTCATCCTTTCGAAGACTGTAGCTATGCCTTTCGGTGTTCTCCGGAGGATAGTAAAACATGCCTGAGTTCCAAACCGTTAGCTGTGAAGGACCGGCAGCAAAAGGACTTGAAATATCATACCGTCAGGATATCGTGATCCATTTAAGCAGATCAAAGCAGCAATAGGAAAGAAAGACAAAGGTTGTCGGTACAACCTTGCTGGGCTCCTGCGTCTCACAATGATTCTCGGTTGTCCTCATACTTTTGGAGGCAGTTCTAGTGGAGAGAGCTCGCGTGACTCAAGACAACAGAACTACCGATCGATAGTTTGCAGGCATTTCTGGATATCCGTCAACCAAACAATCGCATAGATAATAGATTTAGTACTACTTAGCGGCATTACTTCCCCTTAAGCCAGCCCCATCGCACCACTATCGCACGTCCACCATTGCCGGAATCTGGATGTTGATCATAGGTCATAGTAATCTCTGTACCGTGATTTTTTGAATATTCGACATTATAATGGCGTGAAGGGAGTAAAAAAACAGATTGTGAGCGAGTCAAATCATACACCGCTCTCAATACTTTTCGTTGGTAAGTCTCCCACTGTAAAAGAATCCTTAGAACCTTCGAGAACTTAGTCGACCACGGGAAAACCACAAACTTAGTCGCGAATGTACGTTGATATTGCGCACATTGTATGCGAATATTCACCAAGTCTGCCATTCCCCTACCTCATATGACAAGGACTGGCGGCGAAATTCCGGCCATCACTCTAGAATCAACAGCACCAAGATCTCGATCTATTCGTCGACCTGCACATGTCCTGGGCTTGCAAACTAGGAACTTCAGAGCCTTTATTGAGACTTTCAGTTATGAATATCGAGCAAAGTCCCATTAAATGTTGAATCCAGCGCCTAGGTGATAGGGAGAGGCAAGCGAACCTTAGTCATGTAACGTTATCCAGCTTGTCAGGCTAGCGCATGTGCCATCACTTATCCTACAACCACCACCACCTCCTCAACCTTGCTTCGGTCTATTCGGGTTACTCCGCTCGTCCTCTATATTTACACCTCGCCTAAATCCTTCAAAGAACTTATCGAGGTCGGGGAGCTTGTACCAGTTTGTATGCTTTGGGTGGTTACCACCAAGTTTCTTATCTTGACTGGTCTCCAAAGTCGTTGCTAAAGTTGAGGTTATTACTCCCAGTTGATCGTGGCCTCACCTCACCACCAGATTCAATTTCCCCTTCTGTATCCGCTTTCTCAGCGAGCCCGCTTGATGGGATCTTCAAGGCTTGTGGAATGTTTCCAAATTTTATTTCCTCCACAAATCACAATCCCGACATCGTCCCGTGCCGCAGGTTGATATACCGACTCATATCATCCATCTGTTCATGATTGTGAGTCACCAATTTCATGCATTGCAGGGGAGAGTCCCATGGTACCAGCCCATACTGAGATGTGAAAAAATCCGCGGTGATGGACTCGGAAACACCGCCCAGGGCAAGGGCCGTGAGAGAGAGGGTGGTGTCCGTGTACAAGTTCGATCACGGCGGTGATGACTCGGTGAGCACCAGCATCTCATTATGCAACCTTCGCAAAAATCATGCACAAACCTTCGGTCTCTCTAGACTCGCTCAAAGAAGTTTGGCGGTGGCGGATCATAATAATGGCCGCCATCTAACCGGTGATTTCGATGTCCTCTCAGGTTTTCGAATTGCAGCTTTGCTTTATATGTGGGTAAAGCTCAATGGTTCACCAAGGCTGAGTGTGTCAATTATGATTTAAGATCGAGCTGATGCTGATACCTATCAGAGCTATTCACAACCTCTCTGTTCATACTCTGGTTATCCGTCAATCACAACATATGGTACCGGGTAGATGTGTAGATCTCCATTGTTTTAACATCTAATCACCATGAACCTGAAACAATGAAGAGGAGCCAATAGTGAAACTGGGAGATACAACACCCCCATTCTTCATCTCAGAGAGCATATGGTACCCCAGATCTTGATCATGAAGTACACTTTGATGGCTGTCAGTTATACCCCCAAACACAGCAACATTGCTTCTCCGAGTAGTAAAGTTGATGGTTTATGTTTAGTCTGAGATGTATTCTTGGATGGATTGAAAGCATGGGTATCCATGCAACTCTCACAGAACAGCTCAATACCAGGTTGATCTCTCATTTGCATTCACTGGTCTGAGTCTTCCTCATACACGAGTGATACACATAAAAGCCCTTAGCTTGGTTTCTGGTAAGTACCATCTTTTGTACTTTCCAGGCCCTTTGGTCCTCCAATGTCCTCTCAAGATAGCCTTGAGGAGATTTTTGCTCCCTTCCTTACGGTTGGGACTGTCATTGTTGAGCTAATTGTCACTCTCTTGGTCAGTGAATTTATTGTGACTTCATATGCATGCATTCTTACATGCCCCTTCAATTAGTCTGAGCTCCTTATATTTGGTGAGTTTCTTATCCACAACTTTCTTTAGCAAATTGTGACATTTACTGAAACAGGGATGTACATGATAATCTTTGGGCTTTCCATGCACATTTGTTACCACCGAGACAGTTCTGGTTTGAGGCTTTATCTAGTCTGCACCATCTTATTGTTTGTCACTGCAAGCATTTATGTCACATTGGACATTTTTGGGACAACACAACAGGCTGTTATTGACTTCCATGCAGCAAAGACTCAAGACTTCAAGCCTTTGAAAAAATACTTGGACCAGGATAGCTTGAAAATTGTTTGGTTGTATGTATCTTTCAATCTTAGTGGCATGCCCCATAGCCTTTCTAATGGAAGTCCACTCACAACCAGAACTACAAATAGCTTTGCAGCCACATTCATGACGTATGACCTGATCACCTCACTTTTGCTTGTTCTTCATAGTGCTAATGCTTTCCAAAAGTGCTCTGGCTGATACAATGCTTGTGTGTATACAATCTTATGATGTATGTCAGACTCTTACTTGCCTTAGATTCACCGATGTCATGTCCTTTGGGGATCTAGCAAGATTGTATTATTCACTCTGGGATTTGTGGGGATTACACTTAATGGTATGTAGCATTATTTCTTTCAGGTTCTCTGAGTGACCAGCTCAGCACTAATCATTGATCTGTTACCTCAGGGATCTCTTTTGCAACTGCACTCGTGTCATCTATTGGGGGGTCTGATTACAACCAGTTCCACGAGATGTATGATATCAGTTTGGAAATTGACAGTGGAAACCAAATTGCACTAGCAGTGTTCAATGGAATGCTGTCACTGCTAACAGGTGAGTGCCTAAAACCTTTAGCATGACTGGCATTTCAAGATGTTATACCTTAGCAGGGAGAATATGGTGGATTAGTCGTGATGCACGACGACTTATGGGAATGCCAACCCATATAAGATACCGAGAGATTGTTGCTATTATGTATGTCCACTGGTGTCTGTGTTTCCCCTTATTGACCTCCTGTAGTCTTGAGTCAGGGATATTGTTTCCAACTACCATGATTGCTGGAGCTGTGGTGGTCACCGTAACTGACCCAGACGGGCAAGGCACAATTCCCATTGACCTTGGCTCCATTGCAATTCTAATGGCAGTATGTGCTTCAATTTCCTCTGTATGATGCATTTGTCACAACTGTTTTAATCAACCAGGGACTAGCACCCACTTTGATCATTGTCCGGATTGGATACAGAAAATCTGTTGACAGTGTGCAACAGATGGTCTCAGCTCACTTTGCTGAGGGTGGATCTCAACTGGAAGTGGGCAATAGGGCAACACAAACAACTCAGGATATTCACCCC
This sequence comes from Marasmius sp. AFHP31, assembly GCA_024721195.1. Taxonomy (NCBI): domain Eukaryota; kingdom Fungi; phylum Basidiomycota; class Agaricomycetes; order Agaricales; family Marasmiaceae; genus Marasmius; species Marasmius sp. AFHP31. The sequence goes on from JANHQD010001750.1 coordinate 4,738, forward strand.
TGTCCCCAGCATGATAATCCTCATGTGGAGGAAGCAATAGCAGATGCCCAGAAGAAACACCATAAGGGCCAGGATGCTTAATTATATGACAATGACAACATGTTGTGCTACAGGTTGTAATGTTTCCTGATGATTGGTGTTGATCTCCTCTCCTTTGATTTCACCCTCCTGTACTCCAGGATTATTTATCACCATCTGCCTACCTCCCCACAGAACTATATATTGACCAGAGTCTATAGCAAATAGTTAGATCTATGGTGGCTGCAATGTTTGATTTTGTTTCAAGTACATACATGAGTTGAAGCTCCATAAAGTTTTTTTCCAATATGCTAACATGCTATACTCACAGCCCCAAGCATACCATACTCCTCTGCAGAGCAATACAAAGCCAGATGACAGTGGAAGTGTAGACTAATGATTGTATTCTCTGACCTCCGGGATGCCTGGGAAGGAACCCGAACCACCTCTCCTCAGAACGACCCAATCAGATGAGCGAGTAGAGTGGCCAGCTAGAGTGCCAAAGTGGTCAGGTCTCTATTCCACATGCAGCTTGTGATTGACAATATTGGCTGACTTGCCGTATGCGATGCGTAAAATAATCAAGATGGTGGCTAAGCCCTATCGAGTTCCACGAGAAGATGAGTTGTATTCGTGTGAATATGAATGGGATACTAAGATACATACCAACATAAGAGCTGCAACAGCATGGAGATCTCCAGATCTACTGTGAGAGGTAGGATTGTTGAAGTTAACAGGGTCACTGGATAGATTTTTCCGGATTTGAGGCTGTGAAGTTAAATTGTGCTTCTGTCAGGCAATCATTGAGTAAAAAAAGGATGTGCATGGCAGTGATGATAGACTTTTATCTTGAATCTATGGGTATACCCATGAGATGTCATGCTTCTTGACTGGCCTGCCAGAGCGTAGCCCTTGACATCCAGAACATCCAACTAAATGCCATTGCTGAGTAAGATTGGGTTGGCTCGCCCGTCAGTAATAACATAATGCTATTGAACACTACAATGGCTATCTTGTTTCCGTCATTGATACGCACCTGTGTCCCATATGTTTGCCGTGGCGGGATTGGATATACTGATGCATACCATATACCAAGTTCTGGTGGATACACCCGATTCACGACATGGTCAGCACAGATGTCAAAACATACCATTGAGAATGAAAGCCACACCAGCAAGGATGGTGTATAATACTGTTGTGTCTGATCCCCAAGGTATGTAACACCGGTGAACCTAGCTTCAGCAGACAGGCACAATGAAAACAGCACTGAGGGTTTCAGATCACCATCAACAAATTGTGGTGGAGAAATTGATGTCTGACAGAAGTTGTTTGATGGTCAGAACATGAAAAACTGGCAAAACGTGCCAGTAACCCACAAGTGCTGGAGACATTTCATCTTTTGATCTGAATAACTGATCATTGGACTTCAGGATACGGTACGGTGCAAGGCAGAAGGACATGAAGAACGAGCATTCTTTGCCACTGTAGGAGTGAATGGAAGTGATGGGTACACCGCACAAGTAAGAACAAAGGTAAAAATTTGGACAGGTGGGGAAAACCCATGTATCTAGATTGCTAAGCCCAAGACATCAATAGCTTTAGTACAATCTGAGATGTGTGACATAGAAAAGGAGTGTCCCAGGAGAGGTACAAGCCCTAACAATGCAACCCAGAGGTAAAATCTTCTCACAAGTCCTGGTAAGAGTAAATGAAGTCAATATGAATTGCTGGCAGAGAGGGACATGAGCCAACAATACCAATTGAACAATCATTCACGTGACACGACTCTCAGCCTCCACACGTTCTACACACGATGAAGGAACCAGAAGAGACTGAATAAATTAGTGACTTTAGAAGGAGGACAGAGTTGCATTCAAGTACCTCATATATGGCTCGAATTGATTTCTTAAGAATAGTTGCACTGTATGAAAAACAAAGATGGTGGTGGAAGGGAAGGCTGTGGCAAGTAACATGAGTCACATACCGTTATTTGAGTTGTCACTCCAGCACCTGAGTGGCACTTGTTATCCAACCACCGTCTTCCTATTTCCTTCATACTGAGTTCATCCACGAGGTCCAAACCTCCCTGGACCAAGAGGTTAAACCACTCAACTGGAGTTCAGAATAACTTCATCCTTGCCTATAAACCTATCTCTTGACCCTCAGAGTAGTTGAGACACCCTTCCCAAGAGTTGAGCTTAGCTGTGTGTATTTTGTGTAACACCGATCTTCACCAGTTACCGGTCAACTGGTCACCCTTGAATTTCTTTCAAGTAACAGAAATGTGTACAGAAGGTCTGATGGTAATGACCGCCCACCTGGACACTCCTTCCACTCCGGTCGCCTCTTGATCTTGGATTTTGTATCCTCGTCTATTCGACGTTGCTTTTTGAGTCATCCTGCGGGTTGTTGATTTATAGAAAAATCAATGTTTCAGCCACTCTTCAAGGGAGGTCAGGGCAGGTTTGAGGGTGGATGGAGGGGGTTTTGATATGTAGCCATCAACTCAATTCAAAATCATCACCTCTTCAACCATGATGCCCCCCCCCTCTTGAATTATGGTACCTCTCTCATTCGTGCTGTCCTCTCAGGCTATGATGGATGACTTTGTTGTTTTGATAGGACGTTCCTCTGCAATAATGCCGACACTCACGGATTACAGGATCTACGAGGGCTAGTAACACAGAACATGGACATATTCCCAATCACTAACCTTTATTGGAAAAGATTATTATCATTGCCCCTAAAAATCACATGCCACTGTCAATCCCAAAAGCAGGCTAGCCTTTCCACCATTCAGACCTAGCCCAACTCGTCGAAATGCTGCCCATCAATTCCAAGCAAGCCCATAAATCATCCTGTTGAAGATGTTGGATATCCCTTTCAGTGCTGTCCAAGAGTTAGTCAAAACTGCCTAGAATCCAAACCGTTGATTGTGGAGTACCAGCATCAAAAGAGCAAGAGATATCATACTGTCAGGACATTGCAATCTGTTCAAGCAGTTAATGGCAGCCTAGGCTTACAGCAACCAATGCAGGATGAGCTAAAGGGGTTGTAGAAGGTCAACTAAGGCTTGAGAAGCAATAGGAGAAAAAGATAAAGCCATTGGTGCAGCCTCAGTGGGCTCCTGCTCTTCACGAGGATCCTTGGTAGTACTAATACTTCTGGGGAAATGCGAGTGGAGGGAGCTGGCGTGACCCAAGAAAATCAAACCATTGTACAGGGCATGACTGCCAGGTCCAATTGACAAGTTCTAGGTGATCCTGGATATCGGTCAACAAAACACTTGCATAGACAGAAGATTGGAGCTTGCGCTCTATCGCTGCCTCAAATAGCACCTACCTCCATAACATCTTATACATGCATAGATTAAAACCCCAAATTTTCTCCAGTTTCATCAATCCCGTGGACTCACCACAGACTACATTGGGATAATCTGCCCATGTCTACTAGGGCAATGCTTGAATTTGTTGTTGAGGCTGCCAACCACAAGCTAGCTTTTCCTAACTTCCACCGCTGCTAATGAGTCCTCTACCCTCGTGATTCAAAACACCCTCGGCTCGGTCTGCTATTCCCAATCCCCTACTCCAACATTTGCCAGACATATAACTATGCACAAGGTGGTTATAGTGGTGTTCTCATGGTTATTCTTTGTCTGAAGGCTCTGTTCACCCTGTTTAGTCTGAGATAAGGGTTGCACCGAGTTTGCCTACAATGAAGTTGCCGTGATGTAGTATGAGGTTTCAAGTCATCCAAGCCATGATATGGTGTTCTCTCTTCACAATCAAAGCCTCCTTGATCATTGAACATGTGGATTGCTCCCGAAATCTCATTTGCAAACCCTCTATGCTTACTTTTATCACAGAGAAGCTTGATATTGTTCCAGAACTCAAGGGGCCAGTCTGCTCGAGCTGTTTGACTTGGTCCTTGATTGCCACACTCAAAACCTGTAATGGGTTTGTTTTGCACAGGCTGGATATGGAGAAACATCAGAGACCAAATAAATATTGTAGGGTACCCTCCTCATATCTCGTTGTGGTCACATTAGCTACCCCAGGAGTTTCTTATCCTCTAGCAATTAAGGATGGCCACCTGATGGAAAACAGTGTGCTTGATTCGCACTTTCATCATCTTGGACTGTCTCCTAGGCATGGGCTCAGGGGGTGATGAGCAGGCACGGATCTCCCATTACAGCACTTCTGGACAATAATGACAGCCACGGAATTTTCATTCAACTTTTGACTGGCTTCTATAAATAGAAGAGAAACCCCGCCATATTTACCCTCAATTCCCTCTCTCCGTTGTCACTATAGCCATATCATGAGCTCAGATATGCAATGAGAGCCTATACCATGCTTCTGATCCACTTTCTACTTGGAATAGAGGTTGGTTGATCAAGAGAAACAAAAGGATTGCAGAACATGGCAGACATCAGCAGCAAATGCCTGGCACATCTCAGAGGTTGGACTGACAATGTGAACACTGGGGTATTTCATTCAATTCATATATCACACGTCACAAGCCCCTCCATATACAAAAATTTTTCATATAGTCACACAGTCACAGGGGGGTCTATACAAAATGTCCCAGTATGTGACAAATTTCCCACGAGCCCAAAGAAGCTGGAAAACAGCCTTTTTGGGTGATATTGTGGCCAAATTCGACATTTTCTGTGGGGGCGGCCAATGCCGCTACTAATTCCCCTTCATGTACTCCCAATTGCCGGGGACTTGTGAGTTCCATATGAGATCTTTCTCTGGCGTCACTGGTCACACTCATGTCATACGAAATGACCCCAACAAATTTTTTTGTCACACTGAAACCCCCCATACGAATTGAATGAAATACCCCAGTACTTCCACACTGTGTTTGCAAACATCCTTGTTGGGTTTCAGACTATTTGTTTGTCTAATTGAGGTCAAATTACTGATGCAGGAAGGGTAAACACCCAGATTGGACCCAGCATTTCGCGGTGACACAGACTGGGGAAGGTTTACCTCTATTTATGGGAGTCCATCAAAAACCCTGATCGGAAATTCCGCAAGTGTCATTATTTTCTGGATGCGCAGTAACTTGGCGACACGGTGGAGCTAATGGCATTGAATATTGAAGCTGGGCCAGATCAACAACACAGATGTACGGTATAATCGTCTGAAGAGCTCAACAATTCATCCACCCTATCTGACCTTCAGGTAATTTTCCATGAGCTAGGAGAAGAAGGGGAAGGCAGAGGCGGGCATGATCACTAAAGGTCAAGAGGATGGGACGCGCTTGGTGCGGAGAGTATCCTCTACATGTTTCTACAGGCTTGGGGCTATCATGGATCAGGCCTAATACCAATTGACTGTCGTCTCGGGAGTCGAGAGTCCGAGGCAGTGATCAAAGCATAGGAAGAAAACATCTAGGTTACAAAGAGGTAAAGCTATAAATTCAGATCACAAGAGCAGGCAATATAGAACTCTTGCTTTGCCTCCTCTTACGGTATTTCAGGGTAGATCTCGCGTGCAGTATCAACATTGATGATTGACACACCTAGAATGCCATACAATAACACCTCAGTTGCCCTCTTAACGAGTGAATGGTGTTTCAACTCGAGAACAGTTCAACAGATCAGTGTCACGGCCGCTAAATATCCTCCATTGGTCTTTACTTACCTTACCCAGCCAACTCGAGGCTCAAAGTCTACTTGTTGGAGAGCATAAGGCAAAAGACCCTATGCTGCGAGCATTTATGCTGACTCCTTGTCAGTGGTATTGTGAAAACCCAAATCTATACATCCTCCCGAAGTAGCGACTCGGGGTTTGGAGCATATCTTAAATGAGATGAATTGACAGTGATTATCAGTCCCAACAGTATGAGATTCATCCAAAGTCTAAGGTACTTGGAATGTCATGCCTGAAAGTCAGATGTATCGGGTAGGAAATCGACACACCACTGCACATAAAAACCCATCGACAGTCCTAGCTGTCGGTGTCAATTCATCACTTGAAGCTACAATGACCTCAAGTTCTTTCCCAGATAACCTCGAAGAACCATTGGAGCCGTGCCTCTCGGAAGTGGCAACCATCGCAGTCCCAATTGCGGATTCATCGGTAGATTTGCCTGTGTGATTCTGATTGGGAGGTTTCTGAGACATTTCCATCGTAGATGCTATTTCTAGTATACTGTTGGCTGATTTTATAGAAGCCACTCAAGTAGATTTTAATAGCCCACCCAACTCACAGGAATGTACATGATCATCTTCGCACTGTCAATGCGTGTTCTTGACCCTCGCAAAAGGCCAGAATCAAGGATATATCTCAGTTGCACTGTGGTCCTGTTTGTCCTTGCCAGTATTCTCGTGGCCTCGACAGCATTCGGCACAACACAACAAGCCCTAATCAACTTTCGCGCGGTAAAATCACGGGACCTGCTGCCTCTGGCGCATTATGTGCAACACGACGTCGGGAAAAATATTTGGATGTGGGTCAAGTATTCATCGAGCTTTTGCCCGCAATTAACAGTCTATATCTCTTGTCTGGGGTCCTCACGTAAGCAGTTCCACATCTGTCTTCACATCGAGTTTCATGAAGCACACTTTATCTTCTATCAATGAATGATGCTTTCTTCATTTACACGTACCCGCTGTGAAACACAAAAGTGCTGTTGCTGACTGCATGCTGGTGGGGAGGAACAATTCAACCTAGTACAATGATGATGATGGACTGACCATTATTTATCACGTAGATCCATGGATGTTATATTCTCTGGCAATCCAGCAAACCCCTCCTCTATTCGTTAAGCCTTGCTGAACCCCTTCCTATCCTAATCTGTTCTGTGTCATTAGGCATCGAAATCGCCACGTCTATTGTTATGACCATCGGAATTGGGGCGCCGTTCGAAAAAATCCCTCTCTACTGTCCTAAAGCGCTAGACGCAAGGACTTCGGATACAGAGACGACGGCGGCAGAAGTCGGCTAGCGGAGACGACAGCAGAAACAGCGGAGGCAGTGAGCAGATAGCAAGGGCAGATAAAGGAGCTGATCCCAACGACAAGTCAGATACATTGCAGATAGAGAAAGACAGAAATAACTACTCACCTGGTCCCAACGACAAGAGGTCAAGATGAGGGACCAGGTGTAAACTACCTAGCTTATATACCCAGTCAGAGGTCTGAGATATGAGTCGTGAACGAATAGGAAAGACAATAAGAAAACAATAAGGAAACAATAGTAGTCAAGTATAAGACAATAACGAGTCCGGAATGAGTAACTAGGAGATGAGAGAAGACAATAAGAACAATAGAATGAATGGGTCGTGAAGAAGGTGTAAAAGACAATAGTGTGAGAAGGAAATATGTGGGAAGGGGAAACGGGCGTCTGGTAGGCGTCAAAGAAACAAGTAAGCGCTGAAAGGGGAATAGGCGCTGAGAAAGGAAAAGATAGGGGAAAAGCGGCACTTCA
>JANHQD010001751.1:0-17371 GCA_024721195.1 Marasmius sp. AFHP31
GCGAGTCAGAGCCGTGAGCAACTTTGACAGGTAAGATAGAGCCTACCGTATCCTTCCATCTTCCATGGTTATCCTTTGTGATTGCTCGGTGCGCCACAGATCATGGTAAAAGCACTTGAACCTGAAGGACCAGGAGATTCCGGTGAATCTAGCCACGGGTTGTCGACAGGAAGATAAAAATACATGAGGGTAACAATCGTAGTCAGCGATGGAATCAGAGTATGTTGACGTATACTCATAGGAAAGCGTATCGAGAACAAACTGACTCGGTGTGTTCTTCACCACGGGGTCCGAGAATGTGAGATTGTTGTACATGCTGAGAGGTAGCGGCGGAAGTTTTGGGTCCAGACTATCTCGAGGTATCGGGTCCCGCAGTTGGATTATCCTGCGAAGAATGGGCCCAAAAGGACCAAGACAGATCTGTCCGGTTTGTGGTCGAATCCAGAGCTGTTCGCCGGAGGTATACTCAAATTCCCTTGAATCTAACGATATGGAATCGACAGACGAGAGGAGATTCGAACGCGCCTGTCGTAAATCAGTGTCAAACTAGAGGGAAAAAGCCTTGTAAATGCGACGATCTGTAGCATACCATTTTACCCTGAACCAAAAGATAGCATGTTACTTCAAACCAATTATGCGTTCCTTCGACAACTTGCTTGGCCGGGATCAATTCTGGAGAAGTAAAAACAAGTTAGTATACCATTGAGCGATTGCCTCGAATCACTAAAGTGAGACACACGTACCATCATGGAAAACAATCATTGGGATGTCAGAGTCATTGAAACTGCGCAATTGAGGTAACATTGGGCTTCTGTTCTGTGGTGAGATGCTATCAGAGGGTTCAGACACTGATTTAAGCGCACTTAATTCGAGAGAAGCGTAGGAGGTCCGCTTGGAAGACCTATGGCGAGTTAAAGTCAAGGAAGCTCGAGCAACACAAACAAGTGACTGAGAATGACCTTCTTTGCATCCCGTCCGGTGTACTTGATTGACAGTGAGGGCTGAGTCTCTTGAGCTCCGACGACGATGCAGGCCGATTGAAAGACACGCTTTGCCATGATAATACCGTCGCTCCCACACGTTCTATCAGCCGATTTGTCGTATAGGTAGACTTCCGTTTCGGAAATTGTTCTAATGAGCTTGAGGTTCCCTGTCCGTATTCACTCGTACTGACAGGGGTACAGAACATCAGAGTCGAAATACTGATAGTATAAGCTATCAGACGCACCTCGCGATAGATACCTTCCTTCCATCTCTCTCCAGAACGAAAACGTGGTTGATTTGGTGGTAGTTCGACCTGATAGTTGACCTGATTTCCGTGAACAACGTTGAAGGTTCCTCCCAAAATGCTGGACGAGTTTGAATGGTTGAACATACTACAGAAGACGGTCGATGGTGGTGGTTGCCAGTACAAGTGCTGTACGAGCGCTTTGTTGATTGTCCCATCCTGGTTTAGTCTGTTTAATTCGATGCAGTAGTCACGAGTTGCTGATCACAAGCAATGAGCGGCATGGTGAAGTGATTGATGAACCCCAGAAATAAGACCTATGCTATTGACAAGAGCCAAGGTCGCCTCCCAAAGTGGAGTTATGAAACTGAACACAAGGCACTGTACATCGGGATCATGCATTGATTGATGCATTTTCGGCAAACGCCGCGTTCGGCCCCAATCCCATTTCGACCGAATCGCCTCTATGTCAATCACCCGCATCTCAATGTGTCCTGGCTCACTCTATCGCGCCGGAGTCTATTATTGATTATGATTTTTCCAAGGCAAGATCTACCTATGCATTCTCCAACGCAGTCAAGGTTCGAGTTTCCTATTGTTAAGCTACCGTTGGGTGAATTTGCACTTTCAAGGAGAGCAGTAAGATTGGAAGCCATATATCTATGTTGACCTTACGGGAGAATACCTGCTAGAAACCGAGTGGTTTGGCAAGATTCAAAATCAGCGGTGTGGTTGTATCACTCGGTGAGTGATATTCCTCAATACCTTACTTCCGGACCGCTGGTTCCCTTTGTCCCAAATTACCGGTCGGGATTTTCTATCTGGGACACGCTTTCATCGAGTGACGTCCTAGACAAACGATTGATTGCTACGCAACAGCGACGGCTCCGATCCGCGCTATAATCCACTGAAGAGACGGTGGTGATCAGAGTTCAGATCTCCTTGAACGCTTACTACCACGGAGGACTTGTATTTATCAATGTAGGAGGGTTCAAAAATGGGAGTGGTATCGAGATGATACTACTCAGAGTTTCGACATCGGTAATATCCCGTGCTGATACGCACAAGACAAACACACACACATGGACAGCTCATCTCCTTACGACGATATTTTCAAGCAAGAGTCACCACAGTTTTTGTATCGATGGTCTGATTTGTATTCAGGACAACGTGACCGAGAACGTACATTGGCAGAGGTTTTTGAAGTCTGTGTTGGTCGGACTCACAAAACTATGCAACGTTCTCTGTTCCTGGGCTTCTCGTTCAAGATTCTCCCGGGGTAGTAAGTCGCCAGTGCTTCCATTTCTCCACAAATTCGTTACTGATAGTAATACCTTCATTGAATACATTTCATTCGACCCGGGGAACGGTATTACTCATCCACCAAGACATTGCTGCGTGTTTAAATGGCACTGTCTGACGAAGAAACTGATCGGAAACTGTTTATGCAACTTGTATATGAGGTTGAGGTCTGCTGGTACTGATTTATTTGCGAACGAAAGTTTTGACGACCTCTGAGAGTCGGGATAACCAGTGAATAAGAAGAAAGATTCTGATCGAGTGACCCTTGAGCTCAGGTTTCTCCAGAGCCTGGGAGAGCGGTGGAAACGCGACGTATCTCTGAGCGTACGTCCAGGCTCATCGAACCTCCGCTGTGGACTCGTAATTCACCCTCCTCAAGTCACAAGACCAAGCCTGAAGTCATTGGCCGCTCACATTGTTAGGAATAAATAGGCACTCAAAATTCTTCCTGAAGGCAAGCCGCCGGATTGGCTTCTGAGAAACCTCCATTCACCTATATACCCATCGCATGATGAAGGAACTGTGCGTGGTACTAATCAAGCTCAATAGTTGTCCCCTGTACTAGTAGGAGGACGGAATCTCTGATGTGTAGGTCTACCTGCGCGCTTTTCTTTGTGAACTATTGATCTGTGAACGAGGTTTTTGCGACTGTTTGGAGTGGGACAACAGTTGTTTGGCGATGAGTCGACTCGGTGATATAGATTATCTAATCAAAGAACCTCCAAGCGGCTTATAACCCTCGCGTCTTCCTCTCTTGGATATAGGTGTCGGGGGGAGCGGCGATGTGAACGCGACGCGTTGTGAGAACGTGACCGCGATGAGCTTACTCATTCCGAATGACGCCATCATGACTTACTAACGCGGTCGGCTACCCGCCGCCATGCTCACTTTCCTCCCACCACCACTTCGTTGACGGCCCTCAAGTGCCCAATGTCCGACTCTCATAATACAATGGACAAGGCTGGCAAACGGCGCTGTATGAATTCCCGAACGTCGATAACCTCCCTACCTCCCGAAACTATAGAACAGATTCTGTTGCTGTTGGATCCTCTCGACGTTGGGGCCGTATCACAAACTTCACACCACTTTTACGATCTCATTTACTCTCCCTGCTCGCGCATACCCCCGTGCTCCATTAATCCGATAAACCAGTACCTCTGGCGGAACCTCTACCTAGCTCAACCATTCGACAACCCGACAACATGTTATACATCGCTTGGCAGGCGTATGGTCAACTTGGAAGAAGGGGAGGAGTTTGATTGGAAGACAGAATTACAGGAGATTGTGAGGGCTAGGACGATTGTAGAGAGTTACACTCGTCGAGCGAACGGGGATACCAGTCATCAACCAAAACCAATCACCTCGGACGACCGTGCTCGTACGCTGCGTACGCTACTCAAGCTCGTTACAAATGTTCCACCGTTGCGATCTTCGCAGGATTTGTTGAATGACGAGAAGATGTCGGCAAATCTGATGTGGGTTGCGGCGGAGTGTAGGAGAGGAGCTTGTTTGGATCCAATCTCGGTCGCCGACGACAATGACGATACCAGGGAAGACACCGCCAACAGTAGACAACAACGAAACATGCTTGGCTCTGTCTTTGGCGAATCGTTGGATGAGTCAATGCAGGTGGACGACGACGACACGACACCCATACCCACACTTACCCCTGAAACGACCGACTCGTGTTCAAAGACCGAACTCCAACTCCGTGCTAGACTTCATACCCATCTCGGCCTCACGCCTCACGATTGGACAGACGAAGCCATACGCGAATCTCGTGCATACGTGTACACCATGGCCAACTACACTTGGGGGAACGATTTTGGTCCCTTCACTGAGGAACGGATCCTCGATTCGAAGCGAGAGTGGATAACAGGCTTACGCGTCAACTGGGTTCATGTACACCATATACACCGGGTGGTGTCGATGAAGATTTTAGAATCGATACCTGACGAACAGTTGGAGAGGATCAAAGATTTGGATGTGTTTATCTATCAGTTAAGTTTTCCGTATACGCAGCTCATTCTTGATGAGAAAGAGGCAGCGGATCGGGAGGCAATTCTGAAGGAAAAGTCGCGGAAAGACAAGGGGGAAGGAACGGAGGAAGAGAGGGAATTGAGCCGGCTCGAACAGAGGCTAGAGAATGGAAAGAAGAAGAAGGAAGATTTGGCCAAGGACGATTGGGCTGGTGTTACGGGCAATTGGAAGATATCCTTCTGTTTCTGCGATCACGGTCGTTTGATACGTGAGTAGTCCTTATTCCTTCCTCGTTACTTTCAATTGACCACTTTTCCAAGGCTTCAACCAAGCTCTCCGCGAACACCAAAAGCGTTCTTCCTCCTCAGACTACCCATCAGAAGTCTCCGCTCTAGCCATAGCCGAAGTCCTCCGAACCATGTCCGTCTCTCTACACATAACCCACATCTCCCAAAACGTCCAATTCCCCGCATATCCCGTCCTTAATTTCGGCGGTGAAATCGATCTTGGTGGGGGAGTGAACAACGTGATGACTGGGTGGGTTAGAGTCATTGATAGTTCGGAGGAGGAGGACATGAAGCGGGGGAAGGAAGATTTAGCGGTGAGGTGGCATTTTGTGAGTGGGGAGACCGGGAACCCTATTTGGAGGTGAGTTTTTTTGTTTGTGGGTAGGCGGATGGGTGGATGATTGATTCTATCGTGCTTAGTGGCGAGGGCGTTCAGGTTGGGGGGATCAAATCCGCGTATGGGGTCTTGGTGAGTTTCCCTGTTTTCTTCTTGAATGAGGATGGTGGCGTGTCTGATGGGTTTGTTACCGATACTCTCAGGGCGCGTGGACGACTATATTCCATGATGTAGAAGATCCTGTTGGTATGTAATATACTTTTTCCTTGCTTGAGTTACGCTTGTCGCTCAACCCCTGTCGTAGGACCGTTTTGGCTGAGGAAGGAGTATGATATCGAGGCGGAGGATCTTTGAGTCGGTTATTCATACGAGAGGCGTACCTTGTAGAGGGCCAACGACGAGTCGTGCCGTGGATATAGAGGTATTTACATGCTGCTTCCAACGTGCGAAGGAACGCCTCAATTCGATTAATTCCTTGCTTAATCCTTTCCAGGCTCGGACGAAAGGAGCCAACTCTCATACTAGATAGGGCTATCAGAGGTCGTGAAACATGCCTACGGCGTCTTGTTCTGGCAGTCTCCGAAGTTTGGGTCTACTTTACTTTGTCGATTATGTTTTAGCCTCTGATCGACGCCGTGACAGTCTTTCGGTTTGGTCTCCTTTCATCCAATCTACCCAACTATATGACGGGTCATCTGCCCCCCCTCCCCGGATCTACGAAGATGTTTACATCGTGCTGCTGTGAACGTCGTACAGCCTGTCAGGTCCTGGAGATCGGCGCCTGCCTGGCCATAGGTATCATATTGTCCGAGATGCACTGAAGTCTAAGCGCGGGCCGTTGCCTATATTCTAGAGTGTATTGAGTGCGGTTATAATTTATTTTTGCGTAGAAAGGGAGACTACGGTAGTGAGGGGACTTTGCGACAAGGTGGTAACGAAGGTATATGATCTGGTATTGGTATGCTGCCCTTTGAGGACTGTGCACTGATTCCTACCCCTTGCTTACCCTGTGTCCTCAGAGGTTTGTCGAGCCAACACGGATCTATGTGCGACCATGGAGCTTGATTCACAGTAGAAAAACGAGCAGAAACCTCTCTCGCCCGCCTACGAATCCTCAACTCTAGATCGTCGAATGTGATCCTCCCGAGACTCGCCCTGTAAGTTTGTTTCACTGAATACAAGACGATGGATTACAACTCAAGCTATCTTCGCGACATTAACATCTTGACAGTGGTCCTAGATCTCCGTCGATGTTTCTACATATAGTTGCTAAATACCACAGATTCGAGTACTCGCGGGTGACCTGTGTAGTCAAGGTGGTCTCTACTTGTGCAATCCATTACTTGGGTCTCCGCTTGCTCTGAGGTCTGTGATATCTGCTCAAACATCGAGGGGCCAATCGCTGCTAGTACACTCAAGACTGCGAAAGCCTTGCAAAGGTTGTGGTGTTACTTGAGCGTCAAACTTTTCTTGAACTTCTGGTGTGTGGGACTCCTTGTCATGTCCAAACTAGGGATAGCTGACCTCCCTCGATCAAGATTCATAATCCCCTGCATCCCCCTGCTTCCCGTCTGGATTCCCATCCACCCCACCTCCGAATTGCGCGTGGGTTGGATGCCCCGATGACTCATCCGCAGACTATGTCTTCTATTTGTCTGGAGCAGATAGATGGAAGAGTACTAACATCAGGAAGGTAACAAATAACCGTTCTTGGCCGTTCTTGGCCTGTACAGGCCAAGTCAGATCCAGTCCTCCCGGATAATTGGTGCTTGCTCCTCAAATCAGAAGAACTGGAATGTTAACCTTGACCAAAGCCCGAATTCCCCTTCTGGGCCCCACTCTTTCTCTTCCTCCTCCCATGATCATGAAGTCCTCGTCAGTGACAGTTGTAGCCATGGCTCTAATCTTCACTTTCCCTTCAAATTCTCTCAGTTACACTTGGGATTTTCGGTCAAAACCCGTGACACAGTGCAGTCCACTCACTATCGCTATCAGCGGACAAGGAAGCCCGCCCTATAGCGTGCTTATCCTTCCCTCGGGCCAAACCCCTTTCGAAAATGGCATAGAAGTGAGAAGGATAATAGAGGCATCTTCATCAGGCGATCATACAGAAATCACTGTCCAGCTCAACTATCCTGCAGATTCACAGTTTGTTGCAGTGGTGAGTGGTCATTTACTTGGGCTTCCGTGGCATTTTGGAGCGAGGGAATGGATGGGTGCTGGAGAAACGGTAGGACCAGAAAGGGATAGAGGAGACGGTGTTGTATCTCATGCGAGGTCGCATTCCTAGAATGACATCAGTTTTCTGTCATTCGTGAGTACAGCGTGTCTGATTTGCCACATTCATCATGCAGGTTAGCGACTCGACAGGCTTCGGGTCTGGAGGCACGAGTACTGCACAGCAGGTCACTTCCTCAGACAATTCCAGCTGTTACAACGCCAGTACTTCGGTTGTGTCACAATGGGTGTTCAACATCGAACCCGAGAGCCAGATCGTTCAGTGTCAGCCAACGAGGTTATGGTGGGACCCCAGCGAGGTTCAGGGGTAATTCTCGTTAACGTTGAGATACAACTCCACTGACATCTCTTCTGCGACAGCAATGTGAGCTTCCTCGGAGTCATTCCAGGAGGAAACTCTTCCGAGATTCCTGAGGGCCAAATCACGGACAAATGGACTCAGGGCCTTGGGACTGGTTTTGACTGGACACCCAACATCCGTGCTGGAACCGTATTGCATATTGTCGCCAGCGACGCCAGGGGAACCGGTAACGGCGGCTCGAAGCGTGCCACTGTTGGAGACAGCCTCAACCGGAACAACTCTTGCCTGAACGACCAAAGCCCTAGTTCGACGGTAAGCGGTCCAGTACCGTCAAACACAGCACCTGAAAGGTGCGGGTATCCTTCTTTTGCTCCAGCTGATTGATGTTTTTATCATCTGCGCAGTCGGCCTTCCATTGTCCCAGAGGCCCCAGAGACCCCAAGCTCCACTCCGTTGCCCGTAGTCGCAATAGTCGTCAGTGCTATTGGTGGTTTCCTCGTATTCGGATTGGTTGCCTTTATTCTACGATGGCATCTGCGGAAACGACGTTCCGCGGCAGGGCGGCAAAAATCCCCCCTGAGTATCGATCCATTCCTGACGCAACCCTCAGAGAAGAATGCCATTCCATCAAAGTTTGATGATACAGCTATACAGCCACGTCCCGACCAACCCGAAGTTGGTATTATGGTTTATCACGACGTTGGTCGAGATCCTGCTACCAAAGTAGAGCCACGACCGTTGGGTTCAGAGAGTACAACAACCACTGATACTCCACTGGTCTCGCAAAACGGTGTGGAGGGCCTGGTAAATGTCGCCCTAACGTCCAGGAGAGAGATACAATTGTTCACGACGGACGAGTTGGCTGTGGAATTAAATCAGAGATTGCAGGAGGAGGGGCGGTGGGATGTTAATGAGTCGTTGCCGGGATATCCCGAGAGCAATCATGGGAGATCTCACTAGTAGTACAGGCCCTTGTTTATCGCATCATGCGCCGTGGGGCCATTAGGTGTTTGGACATTCTACTACGGACAAAGAAATGACAGATGGACACCAGGATTGCGGCACTCATCCAGATATCAAAGTGGGGCAGATGGGATATGATCATTTGTGAGCTCTGAGATGATATATCAATACAATATTTCCAATATCAAAGAGTTATGGCTGGATAATAATACGGGAGAGAATCTGCTCACCGATCGAACAACAGGCCTTCCTATTTCGATTTCCGCGAAATCACTTAGACTCCACAGTAGATATCCCTAGTCTCGACACAGAGAGCGACCGTTGTCCTTGCCACATCCAGCCTTTACCGCTCTCCCTGAATTTTGAAACCTTCAGTTTGATAGGGAACTTGAAATCTGACGCGGGCGTGTTTTGCGCGTTAGACTTTGGACGACGGTCGTTTATCATCCCGTTAGTGGCTCGGACTATGTATGGCCCGGCGCGACAAAGTTGCACGAGTAAAGAGCTTGAACGAGTTCTAAATCATGCTTTTAGCCGCAGTTCTGGGAGAATTATTCGCCTACGGCTTTCGAGGAGAGAATAGCCCTCGAGGCTCGTTCATGGACGATTTGGTTAAGGGGCGTTGGCTGAAATCAATTAATGTCAACAACACATGGTCCGTGTGCCAGCCAAGCCTTTGCTTGCAACTCGCGGACGCCGCGATGTCCTTGCAAGGACGGTTTGAGGAAAGCACCCCGATGGAGGCCGAAATGGAGGACTGGGATGCTGCGTCTGCACAGATTATTGGTAAGCTCGGAGGAGGAGGAGGAGGAGGAGTTTATTACACGGCATGGTCCACGTGCTGAACGCCGGTTCCGAGATGCGCCCCGGTGACTATCTACCGGAAGATACCGAAAGAAAAGAACCACGACTTACCGGCGGCAACTTGACAGGATGATCGAGCAACGACGGAAGCGACTTGACATTTTCCCGTCATGATCGAAGGAGCCCCTCGCCCTCAGGATAGCAACGGCGAGTGAAGAGTGTCGGAAGGGATGTGGACAGTGTGCAAAGGGTCAGAGAGGCTGGGAGAAGTGTTTGGGGCATGGTAAGTGGTCTAAGAATACTCTGTGTAGCCATTCTTATATACCAGAACGTCCACAGACCTCAGGGATAATTCAAACACAAAAAACACTTTAAATTATCATATTGTAGGTCCAGATTGTGGTAAATCTGAACCCCGCATTGACATTTTGTCCAGATACAAATCGTAACAGTATTTTGAAGCCATTAACAACCAAGAAATTCCCCAGATTTAGCAATGTCATCTGCCAGAAGAAAGGCACCAGATATCGGGCTCGCATCCGAGCATGTCTTCCTGTCCGCTAGCATCCAAGAACCGAGGTCAGAACTCTGTCAATTTACTCAAATATCGATAAATTACCTTTCCCTTGATGATCTGAGCTTGATCTCTGGGGTAGAACCCCATGGTTTTGACATTTGTTGGGGTGAAACCAGCCAAAATGACGCGGTTTGTGAGGTGTGTCTCCCGAGTTAACCATCCCAATCTATCGATAGGTACTCGGGAACCCAATCGATCCGTACCAGTCGACTTTTTCAAGCTGCCAGACACGAAATGACGCGTCAGGCGACGCGTTATGGCTCACTATCGGTGAAATCCACCTGAATTCCGGTTTTCGACGCGTCGTATGACGCGCCATGACCGATACGCGTCTCTCCGCCGTTGCTTCGATGCGATTTAGTTGGTAGGTGACAGTTTTCGGGGTGAGACGCATGACACGGGCTCAGGAATCTCACGCGTGTTTGCAAGGCCACTTTCACGTCTTCACAAGTAAGGATAAACATATATGAATGTGGCGGGTAACTTAACATACTGAACAGGTTAACTATGCAATCAAGTAACGATAATGAGGAACGAGTTCCTCCACGCCCAAAGGCATGTAAAACTCGAGTCCAGCAGTGCTAATATATTAACTGGAATAACAGTCCGTTCCGCCACCATCAGTCCAACCATCCACACGGCTGGGGTCTTTTGCTAGGTCTACCAGTTGGGCAAATGCAAAAGACTCTTTGCCCCCTCTAGTACGGAGTCGTGTTGGTGAGAAGGTAGGGCTCAGATGCTGAGTAAACTAAAAAGCAATGCGGCTCACCTCCAGTAGACAATTAGGAAGAGACTACAGATGGATAGCACACAAAAGAGTGCTCTCGACCTTCTATACGAACAGGGAAACATAACATCCCTTGACTACAATGTCCAGGATGTGAAACTTCAGCAGGACGCTTACCAGAAGCTCACTGACCTCGGGCTGGATGTTGTGTCACGTCAGGCACTGGAGAGTCGATGGAGTGTGCAGTACTCCGACTCTTGGACCACAGCCAAAGAAACAAAACGTCGCACCATATATCAATGGTATGTAGTTCTCCTCAATTCAAGGGTTTTGTTGACACTGTCGCAGTGCATGTGGCTGCGACTCCTCCTCCCGGTCAAAGCCCAAGGATACGGGAAACTCAACTTCACGACGTATCCCATACCCATTTACTGGATGTCTTGCTCATGTTGAGGTGGTTGAATCCATTGGTAGTGGGAAGATTTCCCGAATCTCTGGGTATCTTACTCATGACGATGGTTGCCGTTCAGCGGTTCTCGAGCGAATGCCACAAGTTCCGCTACATGAGCATGTATACGAGGTTGCTCTCGGACAGATGAGAAACGGCGCACAGTAAGTCCCAAGCCCATTCTTCCTTTGTCCAAGCCTGAACTTTCCAAGCTTGACAGCGATTCAGGAGCTCAATCGGACCATGATTGAACGCCACGAATATCGTGGCATGAAGGACGCAGATCCATCAACTCAGAACTTCCGGTATGTATTCCGTACATCCGACCACAACACCCTCTACCGGAAGTTCAGCCGCGAGCTTGGTGTGGATGTTCGTGTACCCCCTCAATTCAACATTGACGACTGGTTAAACCCGTCCTCTCCACGATATAAGAAGGAATTCGCTGACGCAGTGTTCCACTATTCTGCTCGAGCCTCAGCAGATGAACGATTCGAAGTTTGCATCTCAACAAAGGACATGGATGAGCAGGCGTGGAAGTACGTTCATCACAACCAGCTCGTCCTCGATGGTACATTCGGAATATGTACCTCCCGCTTACTCCTCTTCATTGCTCTCGGGGTTGATGATCAGAAAAAGGGCCTTCCTGTTGCGCTATTCCTATTCTCAGCCCCCACCGGAAACAAGGCCTCACATGCCGGTTATAACACCGAGATCCTTCAAAAACTCCTACTGAATTGGCGACTACACTTGGAGCGTTCGCGCCCTTCACAATTCTTTATTCCACATTCCACTATTACCGACACAGACACCAAAGAACGAGGGGCTCTCCTCCGTGTGTGGCCCTCAATTCTCCTTCTCCTCTGCAAGTTTCACGTCCGCCAGTGTTGGACAAACCATCGAAAGGCCCTTGGTTCGGGAAAGAAGGACGAGTCTGTACCAGCCCCAGTCGGGGATTCAGCATTTTGGAAGGAGACTATCCGCGATCAAATTCGTGCACTCGAAGTCCAGTAAGTTATTCTGATATATTCACAAGTCATGATCTCATATCTTTGGACAAGGCTCATATCTACAACGGAACACCACATTGCAGTCGACCTGGTCAACAGACTCCACCTATACCTCACATCACTTCTATCAAACCCCTCGGCCAAGTCAGCTGCGACTTCCGGGATAAACCATATCAAGTATCTCAATGCGAACTGGATGTCGCTTGAGATGTGGCAATCCTGGTCAGAGTGGGGGCGGATAGCAGCGGCAGTGAGGATTGGTGTGAGTGTAGAGGGTGTTGTACCCACGACAAACCACCTTGAGTCGCTGAATGGCGTCCTCAAGAAGAAGCACATCAAAGCGTGGATGCACTCTGGCCATCGACTACGCTTTGACTTTCTTATTCATATACTTGTCACAAAGATCCTCCCGGCTCTTTACAGCTCTTACAATATCCAGAAGAAGTACACCCAGTGGCTCACAACACAATTCTCCCAATCTTCTGGAGGAGTAAATCTTCTCGAGACTCAACGGAAAGCACACATTGATGAACTCGCAGCAAAGAAAAGCGCGTCCAAACGTTGTTGGTGGACACCAGATGCATCCCGGGATCAGGAAGCAAGTCTTATTGTTCATGGTCAGCGGATCTCTGTCAGACGAGCGGACACAAACACATTTCAAGCGACTTGCCTCTCCTCCAAAGTTTCAGCCATGGGAATCACCTATTCCATCTTTCTGTCGCGATCCGGTGCCGGCGAATGCTCTTGCCCGGACTTTCAGTCTCGCGGAGGAGCATGCAAACACCTACGTGCTCTCCGTATCCTCATAGACTCCTGGGTCGCACAAGGGCTTGAGAAGCTACCCTTCTACTATCCATCCCGCCTAGAAGACGCAAAGCCCTGCGAGTTCCTTCATCCACCATCAATTGTTGATCTTGATGCTGCCAAACGACTCCCCGCAATTGTAGCTCAGGCTCAGAGCATAGGGAACGACTCAACAACCCTTTCCCTCGATGAAGCTGACAACTTGGACGATGGGGGTGGTGCTGATGTGCTAGGAGAGTGGGAATGTGAAGACCTTGCTTTGAACTTTTCGGAGAAAGAAAAGGCTGTAAGTTTTCATTAGTCTTTGGTTGAATCTGAAGTTCATTTTGTCTACAGGACTCACTGGTTGTTACCGTTACAGCTGGACAACAGGCCGACGCCATTCGACAGCAGCTCTCAAGTCGAATCAAGCATGAAATAACTCAGATGCTCCCTCGATTGTATGGTCTCCTCACGAACGTGTCAGAGCTTTCTGATACACCAGGATCACGGACAGCTTACCGAGGGGACCAGGACGTTGAAGAGTTCAAGAGCCTCCTTGAACAACTGACAGAAGGCCTCGCATTGCTCTCTGTTCCCCTCCGACGGAGCAACGATCTCTCTCTATCCACTCTCATGTGTGATGAAACTCCTGCCGTTCCGTCCACATCCACCTCAGAGACCCCAGCGCCCGTTACGAGACGTAGACATGCTCACAACCCATCCTTACGCCCACCTTCTCCGGAGAATCGGCAACAACGCCACAACTCAAACGTGTACATGCCTTGAGGGCCTATCGAAGAAGCAATACGTTTATATTCACGCTAGATATCAGTAATACACGACATATACGGTACAAAGCATCCTATAATCATCTCTGTGGCACGCACAACTGCTTTCCCAATGTGTCGTTCGAACCTGACAAACCTGAGAAGTATAGAAAGTCTATGAGATGCGAGATGAGCTTTGAAACAATGAGTTCGAGATCAAACGTACGGTGACAACGCCGAATCGCTGAGTCGCATGCGTTGGTCTGAACGTGGGTATCGATCTTCAACGTAAAGTTGACCGCTAAAAGTATAGTCGGTTACCTTCCATTCTTGGAAATCACGACGAGGTGAGCTCGATTAGAAGTAACCTGAACGAAAAGTTGAACATATGGAATGGGGGGGATGATGCATAGCGGCACTACACCGAAGGTAACCCCGCAACTCGCCATGACGGCCTCTTCGTTCTCTCCCTCGTAAGGCGTAGACCAATCGCGTATTGGCCGAGCCGCCTAGGTCTAGAATAGGTTTGTTAGGGCACATAAAAGCAAGAGAGATTTCGCTTGAAGCGTACCTTTTACCGTTAACCTCAGAGGTGCGTCGTCGCTGACGTATCCACCGGCTATCAATCCGAGGCACCCAAAGGTGTGAGGAACGCATCTCCGTCTGTCGAGATCCAGACGATAGGATGCGGGAGGATAGGCCACCTTGTCGACACGCAATGTTGGCCCCATGGTGGTGGTTCGAGAGAGAGAGCGGGGATAGAGATGAGGCCGTTATCGTACACGTTGTCGGACACGCTGTCGCCGGCGCTAATATTCTCCTATGGAAGAATTTAGACGGTGGCGAGCACGATGATGGCGGCAAGTGAGGTGTAGAGGATGAGGATGAGGCAGAGAACGGCTTGGGCTTCAGAAACCGTACGAGATTCGAGTGTAGCTGTAACGTCGTCGTCGTCACAATTGTTGTGGGAAGTAGACGACATCGGGAGGTACGACGAGGGATGTAGGTTGGTCCGTTAACGTGTATGAGTTCGTCGAGTCGGCGATGGGGGTGAGAGTGGTGAAGGCAGAGAGCCGGGGTTGGTTGATGGGGGTGTTAAAAACCGCTCACGCCTTCCGCGTCCCAGCAACGTTCGCAACACCTAGCTCGACCTCCCAATCTACCTCCGTTCCAACTTCACGAGCCACTCGAGTGACCTAACAAGAACGAAAAAACGATCAGTACCCCGACGGGTTTGGTGACTTCAGTGGTGAAACGGACTTGGTTCATGGCCGTTGGGTTTGACGTCGGTAGACACTACGGGAAGAGGGTAAGAGAGTGAGCATTGGTTGTGCGCTCCTACGGGTACTGGACGTACCTTCCATTCTCCTTGAACGTCGGGAACGAAGGGGTGAGGGGCTTACGACTTCCGCCTTGAATGAACCTAGAAGACAAAGTAATTCATACATCAATAACCGTAAGCATGAGCACGAAAAAAGACCGAGACGAGAGTAAAGACAAGGAGAACGTACTGTTTCGTACCCATCTCACGACACTCGGGTAACCACACTTCGTGTTTTTGGATGTCGATCATGCTTCGGACGATTCGAGCGAAAGTGGTTGGGTCGTGGAGGGACATTAGCGGGAAGAGGATTCGGTAGGTGTCCCACTGGGGGGGGGGGGGGTCAGAAGGTGCCTCGAGAACGGGCTAACTCGATAGGGCCGTCAAAGTCGTATCCTTCGCCTTTGAAATCGACACATGCGTATGCGTTGTATCTGTCAGGGCCAGACGAAAGATCAGAACTGGGCAAGGGGGGAAGAGGGGGAAGGGAGAACTCACCAGCCATCCTCCCCGTCTCAGGGTCGATACTCATCTCTGGGTCCACCCCACTGATCTGTCCGTCGTTCGTAACATCCAAGAGAATCCTCGGTGTGATCGATTCAGCTGGGAACGTGTACCGGAGGGCTGTACGTCTTGTAGAGGCGAGTTCGACGCAGATCGAGTTTAAGAGGTTTGTGGAGAAGTAGCCGGGGGAAGCAAAGTCGTCGGGTGAGCCTAAGGCGCGCGCGCGTGGTAAGGGCTTGGGAGTTGATGACGGTTTTGGCCTAGTACTTGCCATCCGGTAAGATATTCCTTGGAATTTTTCGAGATGCGATGGTTGTGAGACATTGTTCGAAGGCGGTACAGTTGAGAATGGGGAAGAGTTTGAAGTTTGAGAGAGGTACGGCCTTTTTAGAGTTGGTGAATTGAAAGGTAAGGGAATGCGGAGGAACATACACCGCCTGTTCCTTCCTGATGCAGTTGTGAAAACCCTTATCGCGATTCGACACGACACGTACGGTGGACCTCCATCCCTAACATCTCAGACACGAGAAGCCTTTGCTTCATCCGCCAGGGTCGGGGTCTCCGCTCCGGCTTCTCGCCGTCTCCAACTGCAACAACCTAAGAGAAAAACAAGTTAGAGTATACGTTCGCTCGGGGTAGCTCCTATAGGGGCAGAAGCATTCCCCGAGCCAACAAAACATTGAAATGTGGGCCGCGTTTCGTCGAGGCAGGTATTACACGGAATTCCCTGCAAACAGACGCGTTTTTTCGCGACTAAACGCAGCCCAGCCTTGGTCCCAGCATAGGTGGACGTCACAAGGGACTGCCCACAAGCACACGGGCTGTTTCACTGCTAGGGACCTCGAGAACCTTGGGGGAGGTGGGAATCACAAGGGGTTACCCACAAACACATGGGTTTTTTTGCCCCCAAGGCTGCTCATTGAAGGTGGCTCTACTCCTTTCACCAACTACAGCAGAGGCAGGCGTCACATGGGACTGCCTGCAAGCACACGGGCTGGCTCGCTGCTGTAGAAGGTGAAAGAAGAAAGCAAAGAGCAATCTCACTCCGGTCCGAATATTTGAACCATTGGTCACGTGACTACCGCGTGCACATTTTTCACACACCGAAAACGCGTGTTTGACGCGTGTTTGCCTCTTTAACCGGAACCACCACCACAAAGGAATGGTCGGTAGTTCACTATATTATAGTCTTTAGAGTTTGCTGATTTCTATACAGCCTAGGACTAGACAAACGGCTCAAAAATCAACGGGAGCCCCCGCTCCTACCAAATCCCTCAAAGTTGCATCTGTAGGAACCGTCAAGACAGCAAGTAAACGCGCACAAAACGCGCTGGAAACTCCCCGCAGCAAGTCTAAGAAATCGTGGAGTGGTGCGCGTCTTGAGCGCTTGGACGGAATCCTCGGTTTTGAGGCTCGTTTCCGGCTCGAAAGCGGAGTGGACATCTACACTGATCAAAAATTTATTGACAAAAATGAAAATCCGCTGTCACACATTGAGGTATGTAGATTATGTTTATTACCTGAATCAAAACTCACATACATTAGTACTGCGGAGTCTGTCGCAACGGCGGCGACCTCATCTGTTGTGACTCATGCCCCGGCACTGTGTGCAAAGAATGTCTTGGGAAGGACGTAGCAGGCCAGTACCTCAATGGAGGTTACTTCAGGTGTCCTCGCTGTCACCTTGACAATAACGCGCTGCAGAAGTACACAGTACGTACCTCCTTTTCCCTTTCTTCAGCTTGAACATTGACAAGATTTCAGGGCTTCTCCCTTCGGAAAGAGGCACTG
>JANHQD010001753.1:0-14748 GCA_024721195.1 Marasmius sp. AFHP31
CTCGGGGCTGCTGGGGATCAGACGGAGGTAGACGATATTGGCCATGGATATCTGCGCTCACTGGTGAGTTGCTGGTCATACTTGCTCTGGACGGACTGATAAAGTACCTTCGGATTAGGACGTTGCCGTTCCCCTCACCCTCGCATCGCGTCCCTTCGGCCGTCGTTCGTACTCAAACCACACAGAGCTGAGCGGCCACTGAAGTGCTATATGGCTATTTGATGTACTTTATTCCAATCACTATACACATTGCTTTTCTATTCTAAACAAACGAGCGTTAAATGAATGAGCGAAGGAGGGGGCACGGGGACCGGTTACCGGTCATTGAGCTGAACCGGTGGGCCGACCAACAGATTTTAGCGTCACCGAATTGGGTTATTTTCCAATTTTCGTTGGGATAAAAGCCCAAATCGCCCGTTGGGTTTAAATCCATCTTTTAGCAGGTCAGGGCTTTAAACCAATTCAAATTTGGATTTAAACCAATTACCGGACACCCAATTATTTCTTGGAAATATTGGCTGGCCGTGTAGAGCTTTACGGGTCAGACGATACGCAGACTTGATATTTTTTACGAACCTCAAGAAAATCGACATCCCTGCACGGCTACCCCATGGGTCCGTGTGCCTCTATGCTAGCCACATCCAGTCAAACTTTGAGGAATGACGAATAATCGAGAGACGAGTGGTTGCGGCGTAGAGGACGAAGGGAGATCGGCATGGGTAGTGGGGAATGTGTATCGGATAGTACGGGATAATGATTGTGCAGTTGATCGGCGGGAGGAGGGTTTCCTTGGGGGGTGGTAGGAGGGGAGTGAGAACATTCCGAGCGTATATGAAGGATACAAACAACGTTTGGAAGGGGAGGGAAGTCAACGAAGCTGATTGGTGGTGACAAGCACGTCTCTCCTTCATCTCCAGGTACCCGAATGCCTCCCAGCCCAAGGCAAATAATCAGATAATCCAGTGCCCAGGATGCCAGTATGTCTCGTATAGAGGCCACTATCATTCGGATGTGAACGGGATAGTAAGATCCGTCAACGCTGAGAGTGCGCAAGGATGAAGATGGAGGAGACGGCAAAAAAGACCGATATCTTCGCCGACAGTGCATCTGGCCGTCGGGAGTAAGGACGATGGTGATATCGATGTGGTTACTTTTCGACGCTAGCATTCAAAGTGGGTGTGGAGATTGAGGAAACTAGCGCGTCGATGGATTCGGATTCGGAGAAATATTCTCTGGAGTTTCATTCGCCTGGTTCAATCGATGCTCGTGAATTGAGAGCCGATGTATCTGGCGTTTGTTTGGCCGTCCTAGTAGAGAGAACTTGAGAGGAAAGATCAGACTGGGCGCTTCAACGGACACCTCTCGCCTCGACCACCGTCATCCTGGTTGACTCAGATCATTCGCTGCTCACACTTCCTTTCTTTCAATGATTAACATCTTTTTCTCGACCCATGCACGCACTATTGTCGGATACTGGAATGGAGGCTACAAGCGGGGACTGTTAATCGTTGGACAAGGTTAGATGGACCGGCAGTAGGTGAGTTTGTATGTGGAATTCAACTCCGAGACTCGCAAATTCACGACGTCGTTAGTACTCTTGGAAGCCACACATGGAAAATCACAGAAAAAGACTTCTACGCTGCTACACTTGTCCGGCACGAAATCTTTTCCAACGAGGTTCCACAAATTGTATCCCGATCGAGACAATTCTTGATGTTCCAATCTCCGTGTTCTCGCGCCGAGAGGACTCTAGCCCTTTCAACTCTCCACCGGTTCCCTCAAGATTGGGTTCGTCGCCCCTTCGGCCACAGCGGTCATCCACAACGAGCAAACAATCAGGCCCACCCATGGTTCTCTACAGACCAGCACCTCACGGCGAACCAGGCAGCAATCGAAGACAACAGTCTATCAGAACCTTCCTCCCTCTTCTCCTCCCGACACCGGTTACCCCATGCCGCACTCTTCAGCAGTACTCCCCTCTTCGATACACGCTCCCTTGTCACAGAACCCCCCACGCAGGCTGGTGCCTTTACGTTCCAGGCTCCGTGTTATCTGCCATGTCGAAACAGTATCAACGACTCAAATCCTTCCCTGTCTTCCTCACCTTACTCCTGCCATTGCTGCTCGTGATAACCGCGTCAAATAACACCCAAGGCTCTCAATACACCATGACCACCTCCAATACGCGCCGACATCGCCAAAGCAAACTCAAAGCTCGACTCGCTGACGAGGACGTTGTATTCGCCCAATCTGTTACCCATGTACTGTGATTGGCAGACTCTATAACGTCTCCGTGCTTTCTCGTCGTATGCCCTATCAAGCGAGTTGTGCTCGTTGATCCCCATGTCGCATGTTGATTGGTATGCGACTTGAAGGCGACATGTTCCTGAGCAACCTCAGACTAGACAGTCGAAGCTCTACAGATTCTTTTTGCCTCCACCACAGCCGACGTCTCTCATGTCTACGTTCTCCTTATCGCGGTCACGGAACTTGGTGATACCCAGGGGGGTCGCCGACGCCAAGCAAGTCCAATACATGTGTCCGTCCAAGTGGACAAAATTAACAGGGTTCGTCTTTCGATTCCATTCAAGTTACTTTTACTGATTGTCGTCCTACAGAAAACGGAAAAGGTAGCGATTCAGAGAGTGACAGCTTTGATGAAAAGTAGGGTATATACGAAGGTCCATATATTTATCTACGCATAGAAACAGGAGGTATAGACGTCCTAGAGGGCTCAAGTATATGCACAAAACCCGGAGGCCCGTGAATTAGAGTCCCCAAACCACAGTGAGGTTCTCGTCTCTACTGGACGTAGAGCACGATTCCGGTTTCCATCGATCCAGAATCTCCAACTGTGATCATGGCGGAAGGAGCAAGCATCAAGGGAGCCTCGAGGGTTCGAAAATGGGGGAACGTGGAGTCGTCGTTCGGAGCATCGGTGAAGATGCAGCTATTCTCACTGCGCGGGTGGTGAATGAGTTCGAGAAGTTTGTATATTCTTCAATGGTATGCACAGTGAAATATATCACGTCTCAGGGTACAGATCGGCGAATAATACTGGATTTGGCTCGAAGAGGATACCTTCTGATTTACTGGCACAGAGCGATACGGGTGAAACCCTCTTGAACTGCAGATCTATCAGAAAAAGAGGTCGTGCTGTATCGGGACGCAAAGCTTGTGGGTTTCAAGATCCTGAAGCAACCTTTGCGCGACTGCTATTGTTCGTCGAAGTGAGTGTCTTGAATATAGGCGCAAGTACAAAAATCCTATAACCGGCGCCCACAAACCGCTCTCTATCCCGAACGGCCATCACGAATCCGAGGCTGGTCACGTCAAGCTCGATGGTCGTACATTGACAACGGATCCTGGCGTGGAACATAGCGAGGTACTACTCGAATTCTTCGCTGGGTTATGCTGGACTTGCTCTGAGAAATAGCATCCGAACGATTCCACAATGCCACGACAACTGGTCTCCTCGAATATTCGCTGTACTTGAGTAGATGGAATGCCCTCAAGACTACACTGAGCTTCTTGATTATCTTCAGGCGGATCTCATCAACTTTCAAGGTGCGTACTGTCTTTCCTACCGATCAGAATACTAATAAAAAATCCGTGAAATTCGACACATTCTGCCCTCACCAAACCAGTCGCGGTCCCTCCCTCATACGAGTCTTTCTTCTCATTCCCTGCAACAAAATCGAGATACTCAGGGCTTGCCACATATACGCGTTTCTCAACCAACCGTCGTACCGGCGAATGTAGAGGAAGACCTTATTCTCGCAAGCTGTTCAAACGCACAGGCGAAACCGCCTCTGCAGCTCTCTGAACGCGTTATCAAACACGAATCATACCCAAACTCTCGTGTCGTGATTGTTACCGATGGAGAGGCCGTGGTCATTGAAGGAGACGAGCGCAATGAAGCAACACCCTTGCTACAGCACAAATGAAATTTCTCGATTGCCATCGTTCCAGAAAGAGCCGAACCGTCTACGTTGACATTGGAACCTCCGCAAGCGACTACCGGTGCCCATCAACCCTCTAGAGAACGAGCTGTTTCACCCACTTTTGATATCTCCATTCCAGATCTACCTCTCGAGGCATCCGACCCGTCCGATGATACTCAGCCCCGGTCGAAGAGAACATGTGTATCACCGAAAACCTCCTCCGTGAAGGCTCTGAATTAACAGTCCTCCAGCAAACCGGCAAAGAGACTCAAACCGGGACAATCAAAGTTGTCGACGTCCACCTCACAGCGCGGTTCGTCAGGGAGTACCTCCAAGGCAAAGGGGTAGGGGAAGGAGCGTTCTCTATTCAAAACCGCCCCCTCGCAATCAACTGTTCAGGACGTAGATCGCGACGAGAGTGAGGACATCGACATGCTCCTCAAAGAAAGCGATCCTCACGAGAACACGGAAGATGCAGACTACTGTTTGGCACTCGAATTATCCTCCAGACAGGTCTCGCTTCCGTCTCCTTCGTCGTCACAGAAGCAGAGAGAAGCAGGGGATCATCTTGGAAGTCGCTTACGGCGCCTACACAATCCCCGCGTTGTACAGTCCATAACGAGATTGCGAAAGCCGGAGTCTACTGTGAACAAGCCCGGGGTGAAAAAGGGGAAGAGGTTCCTTGTGTGTTCAAGGTGTGCGTTTTGCATCGTGCTATGTTTCGGGAGGACTGACCGTCTGTGGTTCGTAGGCCTGTTGGACCTGGCTACGATAAAAGATGCGCAGAAAGGTTGCGAGAGGACGTCGATTCTCAGTGTAAATGCAATTTTTACAGATGGAGTAGCGATGCGAGGAGGGAGATGAGGCAAGGCAGGTGAGCGTGGGCAACTTAGGGATGGGCGGATACTGATAATAGATCATTTCTTGGATAATGAGTAGTGTTCCTCTTGTGTATCATACCTTTGTGAATCATTTACAGGTTCATTCGTAGCGACGTGGTCCGGAATCTGGAGGTTCCGCAACGGTAGGAGGTCAGCGTGGTCTAAAACCAAAGCTCCGTCCACGACGGTCATAGGTAAGTCTTGTATCAAACCCGTTCACTCTTTATTGGACCCTCGACTTAAGCCATAACCAACAGCGAAAAACCTGTGCCCGGGAATGAGGAGCATGCCCCAGGGGACGTTGCGTACAGCGATATAGATAGTGCAAGCCCGTTATTTGACATACTGTAAAAAAATCCAAAAAATCATAAGGTGATGAATTCAAACTCTCAGCTACACGTTCTTGTCGGCATCCGGACCTCCTACCATCTCCTCCCCTTGTACAGCGCTACTGGTATCACCACTCCCAGTCGCGAGATCCTCTGTCACTATTGGCTGCATTGGGATACTCCCCTTTTCGTTGGTATCTCCATCATCAAGTGGGTTCGGGCGTCGTTCGTCAAGCTCTCCGGGTTCAAGCTTCGGGGACAGTTCTGCCGCTGAATTAGGACGGACATTCACCTCGTCGCGGTTTGCTTCATTGGTAATGTCTCTTGGGCTACCACCGGAGTCCCCTGCCGGTGCTTCCACCTCGACTTCCCATTGCGATGGACGTTCAGCAGAAGGGGGGTAATCGATAAGTTCGAAGCGTTCAGGGAATAGGCTTTTGAAGTGATCTGATGGCAGCTCTGGACAGGCCACTCTAACCCGCTCTATGGCATTGCACCAGCTTGTTTGACCCTCATCATTAAGGTGCCACCAAGTAAAGGGTTTTTCTGCCAGGCAATTATTCACGAAGGTCATCAGCTCCAGCCCTGCTGAAGACGTCACAATCGGGGAAATCTTTGGTGTGCCAGGACGATGGGACAGTCCAGCATCGGATTCGAGGTAGCTGTTGATATGTTTCGATAGAATTCTAACAAGTTTCACCCGCATCTCCATGTCTGCATCACCCCAGCCTCTACTAAGTTTGTCCAGGTATTGGAAGTCGTTGTCAAGGTCTGTGGGAGATAGACTGTTCAACGTCTTCTTGAGCTTTGAAAGTGGGAGGGGGAAATGGCCAGGGATAGGTTTGAAATGGTTTTCGGGAAAGTTGTGCACACGCCATAGAATATCCATGGCCTCCATCCAATCCATGGCGCTATGATCCAAAACGAAGAGTCTCCTTTCAAGGATGGTGCTATGGATTTTGGACAGAAGTTCACATCCATTGGCCGATGCGACAAACTGGGAAGTGGTGGTTGCTGTGGAGACATGGAGAGCATAATCCAGCGATGACGTGATGATGTATCTTGCCCAATCTTCCGTCAAAGTCATCCAGTAAGAGTCTGGAACAGCTGGATCCTGGGCTATCTTTGCATATGCATCCCAGAGGTCCTGATGTATGGAACTGTCTGGGATTGCATCAGCGCATCTGAAAGGGATGGGAAAGAGATCCAGAGAATCTTGACTGCTGTTGATCCTTTTGTCCCCACCATTCATTGACACATGGATCCAATGGAGAAGGTAGTTGAAAAGCTGTGTTTCTCTACCTTCGCTAAGAAACCGTTCTTTTGCCAATGTTAGATGACTGTCAATACCCCGCCAAAGACTATTAGGCGCAAGTGCTGTCTCAATGTCACCGATAGTCCACTTTCTCCCTGGGAGGAAGAACCATTGGTCAAAGACGACGGGCATAACGAGAT
This sequence comes from Marasmius sp. AFHP31, assembly GCA_024721195.1. Lineage (NCBI taxonomy): Eukaryota > Fungi > Basidiomycota > Agaricomycetes > Agaricales > Marasmiaceae > Marasmius > Marasmius sp. AFHP31. Next base: position 6,610 of record JANHQD010001753.1, read on the forward strand.
GCAGGGGAATGGGCGAGAGAATATTACGGAGGTGTGGAATCATGTGTGGGCTGTCCCGGAGCTCTGCAACCAGCCAGCGGAATGCATTGAGCTCATAAAAAGGAGGCGCAAGCTCAATGTCTGCACGTTGGAGGAGTTCAAGATCAACTGACGACCAGTTTGAGAGATTACTTATTGTTTTTCCGAAAGCCGAAGTCGGCGCTAAATGGCCAATAAGACAGTCAATACGGGCATAAGTAGACCAGGTGATATAACCCTCACATGGGAGAAACTTTGCTGCACAGTGCAAAGAACCAAGGATACGAGAGAAAAGTCTCAAACTTTGGAATGCAACCCATGCTTGGGGTGATTTATAAGGGCATGTGTATTCCATGGGAGGTAGCCTCATGATGAAAAAACTAGGGAGAAAAAGTTTGGGGACTTGGATGTTTCGTGCAAGCTGGAGCTCCCATCTAACTTGACCTTGTAGTGCCTGTCGAACAATATCAACGGTGGGGATGATTGTAGTTCCCAAGTAGAAGACGGCAGCAAATGCAACCACAATCATCGCAATCACGAACAGAACTGGATGTCGCATCCGCAACAACTCCAGCAGCCCAGCAAGGAAGAGGAAGAGGGCTAACTCAAGTAGCATTGGAAGAGAGGCGATGATTGCTGGGACACGCCACTTTTCCAGGCTCTGATTTCGGAGCCATCGAAGCGCAAGTGCTTCAGATGGTGTCCGTGTGTGGGTATGTCGGCGATGCTCCCGGAGCCACTGTTTGCAGAGGAGGGCGAACAGGGCATCGACGAGAGCGATGATGAGACTCAGGAACCACAGGACATTGATTGCGACGTCGGATGAGGATACTGAAAACGTGTCGGGCTCAGGGACTAAGGTGCCGTTCATCTGCTGGGATATCTGCTTCAGCAGTGTGACAGTGGTGTCTTCCGGTGCTTCTCGAAGCCACTGGTACGATTCGATGGTGAACGCAGTGACGACTGTAGAAAAGAGACCAGCCTAACAGGTAAGGGAAGTGTTCAGTCTTCCGAAGATTCCAAGATAAAAGACACGCACGAAGACCAATAAGGTGTCGATATCTTCCTTCCATCCCCCAACAAGTCCGTCATCCAGAGAGTTAACTTCCTTCATGATGACCTCCCAAGATTTCTCTAGTGTAGGCTTTGGAAGATTCTTTCGTACGGTTGAGCATTCATGATTCGTACCAAGCGATTGGTAAAACACTCACCGGTGCCCCAGTTGCGTCTTCAGTATCATTCCCGGCGAGCTTATCGGTCTTCGCGTCGTCCTGCGGGGTCTCCTCCGCTCTCGAGCCCTGACAAGTTCATGAGCAAATGTTAATGCATGACCGGCTAGGCATTGGCAAAATCTTACTGTGTTCAATCCATCCTCGCCCTCGCCCTTGTCCGTGGCATGATCAGGCAAAACTCCCTCCTTGGCGCTTATTGGGTGCTGGGTAAAAAGTGATTGGATGAGGCCCGATGGAGATGAGGGCGATCGCGACAACTCACCAGTGCTGTAATCTTGTCTTGTACCTCTGTATCATGCACTGGCTTCATTCCAAGTTCAGGATCCCCGACCTCCGCCAAAGTTAGGACGGATACTTGACATCGACAAATAGCGCGGGTGTGTCGCTCACCTGTTTACTAGGTGTTCCCGAATCCCGTTGATGCTCGTCCGGATCCGTCGATTTGCCAGCGATCTCCTTTAATACGGGGCCCGCAGACTGTGCAACAGAATCAGTACAGGGCACAAATGCAAGATTCACTCAAAGCCCTACCAATTCGACATTTTCTGGCGGTGACTGAGATTCATCCGATGTTGGACGACGTGAAGGCTGGAAAACAGCGCAGAGGGCAGCGAGTTGAACTGTTAGACCAAGCTCGAGGAAATTCAATGTTGTATGCCCACCTGAGTTCGCGAGGAAGTCGATTTTCCTGAGCTACGAGATCTTTTCCTGACTGGCGGTTTGGCTGAAGACATGGTATGAACTGAGAAAGAGCTGTTGGCAACGTGAGAGCACTGTGGATTCTGGAGCTCTCTAACCGCCCTCTATTCCCAACGGCCATCTTGCCGCTGAGCTCATTGCTGATCTGTCCCCACACGGTCCTACACAACTCATTCGACCTACTGTGCACACTCTTACTATGGATTTATTGACAATGACATCAGCGATAGAGAGTTATTGGATGTCGTGTTCGTTGTCCACGTCAAACTCTGCATCCTCAACTTTCGTTTCAGCAACGAGCACCTGGAATCTTCCAGCGCCGATGAGCGCCCTAATGTCTCTCTAAGCTCATCCTCAAGTTATACACGTTCATATGCGGCCCAGAATCTGATGATGATGATGCCCGCACGATGCCATTTCTTCCCCGACCTCTAGGATCTATCATTCTCTAGTCCAAACACCCTCTAGTTCTCCTTCACGCACACCTCGAATAACCCATTGCGAAGCCAAGTCAAACATGCTCCAATCTCATTCGCCAATAACTCACTTGGCTGAAGAAAACGTACCTCCACCGTGTCTCTGTCACCTGACAGGCTCGAACGTCAAATTCGCTCGCTCCTCCGACCCGTTGTTCGGAGCTCGGGTTCAACGATGAAAATTTATGTCGATCGCCGAGCGGAGATTTGCCCTCAGAGCTCAACGCGGGATACTCGCATGGCACTCAGAGGCATTCGCTGACACGTTCGGGTTCCTCAGCTACAAACATGGAGATCGATGCGATTTTAGAGAAAGTTTTCAACGCGGTGAAACAGTACACGATAAGGCGGACGACGTTCACCACTTCCCTCGAGTTGCTGTATGATGGATTGTATGTTTCCCTGCTTTCCTTTGGTCACTGATGCCGACGATGATCTTAGACACTACATGGAGATACGCCGAGGAAGCCGTTTCCCTTGGATTCACACTTTACCTTTCTACGAGATGTACCGGCTCTACGATAGAGGTGTCTCGATCAACTATCCTTCGGTTGGCTTACGATTCTTGACTGCTGGGACGGAGGAGTAGCTGAGGTAGTGACAGGTAAGCGCGGTGTTTTCCGTTCGAGAGGGCACTCTGCCCACCCTGTCATAGCAGTATAGCTGGGGTTAATGGACCTGTTACCGAGCAGACCTTACGATCTCTCGAGATACATCGATACACACTGCAGAATTCATCGCAAAGTACCCTCCGCCACCGGGCGGTCAGTTACAACGAGTTGATGGCGGTTGATTGAGAGAGGTTTGAATATTAAGACTGAAAGAAAACGTATGCTGGCGACGATTTTGCAACCGATGCGGGGACCATGATATCGAACAGTGACCGTACCAGCGTACGCGAGTTCGGTGTGAGTCCAACATCATCCTGGTAATCGAGGTTGACATTACAGTGGACTTGGAGAACCTCAGCGGTCGACGACGATACTACTCAGGAGTCGAGAGCAACGCGACCCGTACAATCGGTATTGTATCTTGAGTGCTTGGGCGATCTTGAGGGCCTCAGTCGATGTTCGAGTCTCTCACATACTTACTCATCGCGAGAAATCGCCGCTCGAGAAGAGGTATATGTTCCTGGGGACGTACGTTGCGTACAGACGCCCAGTTCAAGCTCTGAATTTACAGTGATGACCACAGGATCTTCTTGCTCTCCTTCCCGCACGCCTACAGTAATCCAGTTTGACGAGTATCGTATTGGTCGCTGAACATAATCAATGGCATCGAGGGCTTGAACGTCTCGATCCGAGGAGTCTCTCACCGGCGACACAGAGTCGTCAGCGGACTATTCAAGCATCGAGAGAGCCGCTGACCCAAAGTTGATGGGAAGAATAGTATAGAATTCTTGGTACGTTTCCTCCACAACCGCTCCACCAACCATAGCGCCCACCAATGAGAGGAACTGTCATGCCGTCGCGCTGGTTGTGCAAGAAGCTGCATTCCCATGGTTCGTCAATACCATTGTTGTGCTGCAGCTCGCCAACATTGGGGGATACGGCAGTGGCGGTAGCAGTTGGTGTAGGTGGACGTCTCGGTTCAGCCCAACGGATGGTCATGAACACGCATATTGCCCATCTTGTTGGAGAGCGCAACTCTGATAGTTGACATCCGTGGTCGTGTCCGCCTCACCGACGGGCAGGGTGATATCCTGCAAGTACCAGTATTCGCCAGATGATTGCGCGTAAATAGCTACAAGAGCGAGTGAGAAATCCGATACGTATAGGTACCTATCTGGTCGTGCTCACTCACCTATCATTGTCTCAGTAGCACTCGGTGAGACGACGGTCCCGTTGGGGTAAATTACTTGAGAGATAAGCACCTTCCGTTGATACTGTACGTGGTTTCGCTGCCACAAAAGGCGCCAATCTTTGTCCCCACTTCGCCGAAGGAAACCAAGTCGGAGTAAGAGGGATTCTCTGAATGTGCAGCATCGAAGGGCTGGATATCGATGATAATCAAGGTTGCTGCTTGCGCTGTTGTGGCCCGAGCAGTTCAAGGTCAATGGCATGCTATCCTTCTGATGGAACCATCGCACCTGTCCAGACCAGTGCGGCTGCCGTCAGAGAGAAACACAAGAGATGGAGCCAGAACGTGCATAGTGAGCACGCTTCCTCAAAATCGCCTTTTGAATGTTCCAGTCACCGCTTGGCAAGTCGACAAAGCTATCAAGGGAGGTCCGTATTTCCGCGTTGGGATTTGAAGCGCGATTCGTAAGGAACAAGTTCATCGACAGCTTTTGCCAGACACGATAGTCAATTGTTCTAGACAGGTAGCCAGGGTCCTCGAGCACAGGTTTTCCTTGAGTTGAAATACGAGATACCTTCAGATACAAAAGGTATAACTTCGAGTTTGGACCGTAGACTTGTTGTCAAAGGACGAAGCTACAGCCGATCCCTCCGCGTTGTCCCGATAACCCTAGGGTCGAGGTGATCCTACGAGATCCATATTCATTTGCGTACGGTCTTGAACAACCTGAGGTCACTGGAGACGCTGAGCTTAGACGGCACCCTGAAGATATGTCCACAAGAGAGAAAGAGAGATCACGAATTCGTACCTGTGTGGCCTGATGGGCGTTGTCACTGAGAGTGGTTCGGGTAGATTGAGACCGATTGAGCCAAGTTCTTCTCACGCAGGTCCCTTCAACAAATCTAATACCGTCACGTCCACAATTTGTTAGATTTTGTTCCTCACGATTTCACAATACCACCCGTCAGTCAACTGCCACTGGTCTCCTCGAATATTCGCTCTATCTGAGTAGACGGAAGGACAGTCTCAAATTTCAAGGTGTGTACTGTCTTTTCAAACGAATCAGAATACTGATGGAACGTACTCCAGCAAAGGTGTTATCGACGGGTTCTGCTCTCACCAAACCAGTCGCGGTCCCTCCCTCATACGGTTCTGTCTTCTTATTTCCTGCAACAAAATCGGGGTACTCAGGAGCCGTTACATAAACGCGTTCCTCAACCGTCGTACTAGCGAAAGCAGGGGAAGGACTTAGCCTCGCAAGCCGCTCAACCGCACAGGTGAAACCGCCTCTGGAGCTCTCGGAATGCGTCTCCAGACCTGAATCATACCCAACTCTTGTGTTGTAATCGTCATCGAATGAGAGGTCGTGGTCGTTGATGGAGACGAGGGCACGAGGTTTCAGGGAAACAAAAGTTGTTATCGAGCTTCTTTGGTGGCTGAGAGAAGGCCGCTACCCCCAGTCCCTCACCGACACCTACAACCGCACAGGTACTTGCTACGTCGATCACCGCTGCTCCCGAGCAAGCAGGGCCGTCTACGTTGACATCGCTCACTCCACAAGCGACTACGCAGCCACCCTCGGGAGAGCGAGCCGTTTCACCCACAAGACATCGACATGCTCCTCGAAGAATCCGATGCTCACGAGAACACAGAAGACGCAGATTATCGCCTGGCACTCGAACTATCCTCCAGCCAGATCTCACTGCCGTCTCCTTCATCATCACAGAAGCAGAAAGAAGCAGGGGACGCTTGAAAGTCACTTATGGCACCTACACAATACACAACCCCCACGTTGTCCAGTCCATAACGAGGTTGCGAACGAATCGACTGTGAACAAGCCTGGGGTGAAAAAGGGGAAGAGGTTTTTGTGTGCTCGAGGCATGTATCTCGCATCGTGCTCTGTTTTGGGGAGACCAGTGACGGTCTGTGGTTCGTAGGCCTGTTGGACCTGGATACGATGAAGGACGCGCGGAGAGGTTGAGAGAGGACGTTGATCCTAAGTATAAATGCATTATCTTTAAATGGAGTAGTAATGTGAGGAGGGAGATGAGGCAAGGCGGGTGAGTGCGAGTGACTCAGTAGGCTTACAATGGATTTTTTCTTGGATGTTGAGTAGCGTTTTCTCCTGTATCATACCGTGAATCATATACAGGCTCATTCGTAGGGGCATGGTCCGGGATCTGGAGGTCTCGCAGCAGCAGGGGGTCAGCATGGCATAAAAGCCAAAGCTCCGTCCGCGATGGTCAAAGGTAAGGCTTGTGTCAGACCCTCTCACCCTTGTCGTACTCGACTTGAGCCAGAGCTATGTACGACGAGAAACCTGTGCCCGGGAATGAGGAGTATGCCCTAGGGGACGTTGCGTGCAGTGGTAGTGAATTTAGCCCATTATTTGACATGTAGAAAATCCAAAAAAAATCGTAGGAAGACAACAATCCAAACTCTCAGCTACACGTTCTTGTCGGCGTCCGGACCTCCTACCATCTTCTCCCCCTGTACAACCCTATTTGTATCACCACTCCCAGTTGCAGAATCCCTCGTCACTATCGGCTGCCTTGAGGTGCTTCCCTTTTCGTTGGTTTCCCCGTCACCAAGAGGGTTCGGGCGTCGTTCGTCAAGCTCCCCGGGTTCAGGCCGTGGTGATAGTTCTGCGGCTGACTTGGAACTTCGGCCATCCATCTCGTCGCGGTTGACGTCTCCAGCATTGGTAACGTCTCTCGGACCATCACCGGAGTCCCCTGCCTGCGCCTCAACTTCGACTTCCTGTTGCAATCGAAGTCTATCAGGAACAGGGTTATCAACTCCTCCGTGTGATATGTCTTGGAAGTAGTCTAGTGGCAACTCTGGACGAGCCACTTTGACCCACTCTATGGCGCACCGCCATTGGGTCTCATATCTCCGTCGTGCGGAACGAAGAAGCGATACAAAAATATCCGAATCCATCGCTAGGCGATTATTCACGAAGGTTATCAGCTCAAACCCTGCTGAGGACATCACGATCGGCGAAATTCTTGGTTCGCCGGGAGAATGGGACTGTTCAGCATCGGATTTGGAGTAGCTGTTGATATGCTTTGATAGAATTCTAACAAGTTCCCTCTTGTTCCACTCATTTGCGTCACCCCAACCCCTACTAAATCCATCCAGGTATTGGAAGTCGTTACCAGGATCTGTGGGTGATAGACTGTTCAACGTCTTCTTGAGTTTTGTAAGTGGAAGGGGGAAATGGCCAGGGAAAGGTTTGAAATGGTTTTCGGGAAAGTCGTGCACACGCCGTACGATATCCATGGCCTCCATCCAATCCATGCCGCGATCCTGCGAAAACCAATTTTCGAAGAGTTCCCTTTCAAAGATGGTGCTATGGATTTTAGACAGAAATTCACATCCATCGGCCGATTTAACAAACGGGGAAGTTTTTGCTGTGGGGAGATGAAGAGCATAATCCGGCGATGATGCGATGATGTATGGAGCCAAATCTTCCATCATAGTCTCCCAGTAATAGTCTGGAACGGCTGGATCCTGGGCTATTTTCATGTATGTGTTCCAGAGGCCCTCACTTGTATCATCATCTGGATTTGCATCAATGCTTCTGAAAGGGATGGGGAAGAGATCCTGAGATTCTCGACCACCGTCCGTTGACACATGGATCCAATGGAGGAGGCGGTTGAAAAGCCGTGTTCCTCTATCTTGGGTAAGGAATTGTCGCTTGGCATATATTAGATGATCTTCGATGCCCCATTGAGAAAGATCAGGTGCAAGAGCCGTCTCGATGTCACCAACAGTCCACTTTCTCCCCGGAAGGAAGAACCATTGGTCAAAGACAGCGGGCATCACAAGATGCAGGGGAACAGTCGAGAGAACATTTCGGAGGTGTGGAATCATGTGTGGGCTGTCCCGGAGCTCTGCAACCAGCCAGCGGA
>JANHQD010001754.1:0-13025 GCA_024721195.1 Marasmius sp. AFHP31
CGCACCTAGTCCAGCCCATTGCCAGGTCTATTCAGCCAGTCCATTCAATCATCCCGAGCTCAAATCCTAACCAAAGTTTGCGCATTGAGAGTTGGAAGTAGGCCCTAGCCACCATGAGGGATGAAGACATCGATGGACGCGTGTCGCCCAATGATGACAAAGCCTCAAATCCAAGGAAGCGCCTCAAAGCGCCCAAACGTTTGAAAACGATTGGCTAGAGGCTTATGCCCAAAAGTGGAATCACACCCGGAAAGGGCATAAGCCCCGCCGGCCTCGTATTCAAAAATCACTGCACACCGGCGATTGAATACGGAGGAACCCTGGTTCCTGTTGAGCGCTCTACACCCAAATTTTGCTCAAATTCGCACGCTCAGACGCTCTGGAGAAGGTATATTATACCTCTCTCCTTTCCTCTCCTTCCCCTCTTTTCCTCCTTTGAAAAAACTTGATTTTCTTGCATTAACAACAGACATACGCCACGAGCCCAAAAAAAGCCTATTACAACTTTGACCGCCTTCCCACCCCCAGTATCTCTGCATCACCGTTCGCCTCCGCCGACGTTCATGGCAATGACCAAGCCAAACGCACGCGAGGCTTCGCCATCAGCAGAGCCTACACCTCTCGTAAAAAGACTCAAGACAGCACACGCGAATTCAGAATCATCGGCATCCGAAGCTGTCACTTCTACCTTTGCAACAGGTTTGCTAGATCATCAGAACATCGCCAGGCTCAACAAGGAATATGCAGAAAGCCAACCGTTCCATTACGCATTTGTCGAAAAGCTCTTCCAAGACGATCTACTGAAAAACGTGAAGGATGAGTGTCTGTCAGAGCTGAACTTCACGACCAAGGAGACCGACATTTACAAAGTGTGTATACCTCGTTTTTCATTTTCCTTCACCTCTAATCAAGTATTGTAGGTCAACCAGACCGGCGATCTAGCCTCATTGAACTATCTAAGCGACTCTGAAATATCACTTCTACCCAATATTCTCAAGTTGCGCAATGCCCTCTACTCCCCCGAATTCCGATCTTTCATTCGCTCTGTGACTGGTTGCGGACCTCTCTCAGGCTCAAAGCAGGACATGTCAGTCAACTCGTATACCAAGGGATGTCATCTACTCAATCACGACGATGTCATCGGTTCGCGTCGCGTGTCGTACATCCTCTACATGCCTCTACCCCACTACCAAGTTTGGCCACCTTCATGGGGAGGTGCACTGGAGCTGTACCCGGTGAAGCCTGGACCAGACGGTACTTTGGAACCGGAGAGCACTCCGGTAAAGAGTATACCCCCTAGCTGGGACCAGTTCATCTTCTTCGAAGTTCAGCCCGGCCGAAGTTTCCATTCTGTGGAGGAAGTTGTTGTTGGCGGTGGAGGCGAAGATGGAAGAGAGCGTTTGAGTATCAGCGGATGGTTCCATGCTGCTCAGGAGGGCGAAGAGGGATACGAACCCGAACAGGAACCAGAGCTCAAGAGTTCGAGAGAACAACTGGTTCGTTCTCTCTGCCTCTCCTCAAACAAGAGCTCTTTCAGGCTAACGTGTGCTATAGGCAGCGTCATCTACCGTGTTCCAGTCTTACTCCTCTCGATCGTCTTCGGAAGAAGAAAGTCTCCCAGACCTAAGCGCCTCTCTTTCACCCGAACATATCGAATACCTCGGCGAATACCTCAATCCCGTATACCTACAACCACGCACCCTCCAAGCACTAAGTACGCGATTTGTCGACGAATCTTCCCTCGAGCTCCATTCTTTCCTCACCAACGATCTTGCCAAGGCACTCGAACCCCGCCTGCGCCAAGTGGATGGCTCAGACGGGCTGGGTCCCTCTCGCGAGGGTCAAGTACCCCCTCATTCCTCGGGCGTATCAGGAGGTAGCCCATGGACTATCAAGGGACCACCACACAAACACAGATACTGTGTCCTGATGCCCCCCTCTCCGTCCTCGGTTGCGACCAACATAACGCCTATTCACGCGCATCCCTCGCCATCCGAGATCCTTCGCGTTCTACAAGATGAACTCTTCCCCTCGGACGCCTTCCGTGCGTGGTTGGCTGTTGTCAGCCGGTTGCTTCCTGTGGGGTATGCAGTCGAGGCAAGGAGGTTCAGGCCGGGGCTGGACTACACGCTTGCGACGAGCGAGGAGAACGAGGCGAGGTTGGATGTCGTCCTTGGATTGACACCGGAAGTACAGGAGCGACGGGAGGAGAACCCTTCAGGGTCAAGAAGAAGAGCTCACGGTGGTGATCAGGGCGTGAGAGGATGGGCTGCTGCTGAGTGGGGTGGCTGGGAGGTGAGTTCTGTTCTGTACCGCTTTCGCCGAGCCTCGTTTGAATACGATTTTTTTAGTGTTATATGGCCCCGCATAATGAGGAGGATGACCCTGCTGTCTATCGGTCAGGGACATACAAAAAATCCGATGCGCTCGCGAACGGAAAGCACAAAGACCAAAATAGCCATACCAATGGCAAAACCAACGGGACGACAACGAACGGTAACGACAAAGACAAAGACACCGACTCGCACCACAGCCCGAGTCCTCATGGTAGTCCCCTTCACTCGCCGAAACACGACGCGGACGGGGATGACGACGTCGAGCTGCCCGATGCCGATGGGGACGAGGAGGAAGACAGCACCCTACTCACCGTGCAGCCTGGGTTCAATCGGCTACTTCTCGTGTTGAGAGACGAAAGGGTCATGAGGTTCGTCAAGTACGTGAGCGCTGCAGCAGAAGGCTCTAGGTGGGACGTGTGCGCAGAGTATGAAGTTGGGATGATAAAGGAGGATGAGGACGACGAGGGAAGTGACGCGTGAAATGACTACGAAACACCACGGGGGTGGCAATTGATTATGATATGATATATGTAGCAGTATTTGACGTACAACTGGACAGCGAACATATATAGTACTTACAATACTCTATCTTCTACTTCTAGCAATCGAGTGTGCAATGCGTTTAGCACCCGATTGCAGGCAGTTGTACCCTGTACACTGACCATTACGACACACAATATACCACCTCCATTCTGGCCGGCGTACTAGAAGGAGACCTGCTCGTTGAAACCGGTGACAAGGAATCCAAGATTCAAAACCGTTCTATAATAAGGCGTGTAACTTTAGGAACTTGAGCTATAGTCATTACTACACTCGAGGTTACGTCGCCTGCCCCGAGGTACGAGGGGTGGTGCGGTGAATGGTTTCGAGTCTGTTTTATTACTAGCGAAAAAGCATTTAAATAGGAAGAACGCTTGTACACACATACATATACTGTCCAAAGTGCAATAAATGAGCGATGTCCGGTGACCTGCCACAGTCCATTCACGGGTTCTGAAGATCTGTGGGCGGCATCACAGGCTTCCATCCAGAATAGATGAAATTTGGGTTCCAGTCCCGCGGGTCCTCACGATCTGAGCTGAAAAATTCAAGCCCTCCGCTGACCTTCGCCTCACCATTCTCGCCTCTGGTGATTCTGAAATAATGGCTGGGGTGGCCCTCCATCGCCATCGTTTCGAGTGTGGGACAGTAAGCCGCGAAAGGTAGAGCAAGGTTCGATGTGTCCATGAAGTATTCGTGGTCACGGTGATCGATCGTCAACCACGATATGTCAAGGTCCTCGGATCCGCCCTTCTTTCCCTTCTTTTTTGTCTTCTTCTTCATGGCGGACTCCTCAAAGACGATCAATGCGGATGGAGTGGGTTCAAAGAACGGAACGCGATAATTCCACCCAAAGTACTTCAGCTTTTGAAACTCTCGTAACTTCAGCGCATACTGCCCGCTCTGATGCGGCCACGAAGCTGGCTTTGTTTCCCGCTGAGACCGGTTCTCCCTCCGAATGAGCGTGAGGCCGATGAGATCGGGGAAGAATCCCGCTATGCGCTCGAAAAGTACGAGCGAGCCCTCCTTAATGCCTTCTATAGCAAGGACCTCCAGAGGTGCCATCTGAATAGACTCCAATAGTCGAGTGACGATCTCGTCCGAGAACGGGCGTTCCGTACCCAACTTCAAGTGTGTCAAAGTGCAGGGACTCGCGGTCCTAACCTGAGTCGTGTTGAACCATCCCGTCAAGCCAGGGTGCACCAACGTCCAATGGAGTTTGCTCAGGCTTATTTTTCGGAGGCCTCGACAAAAGTGGTCGCTCCTTGCCTGAATCTGAGAATGCGGAAGCCACGCGTCCACACCGAGAGGGTCATGACTGAACGTCACGAGATTCGGGAAGAGAAGTAATGTGTACCATAGACCCCGTCCACTCTGTTCGCGGTTGACTAAATCGTCGTTTCGTGACTCGTGCCATCGGACGTTCAGTACTTGCGGTGAAGGAGGAATGCGATGATTTAGAATGTCAACCTCCACAGACTCGTCCTCGATGGACGAGCAATGAAACCGAACCGTATGCAGCTTGGGAAGCTGTGAGATCGTCCTCAGCCAGTCGCCTGCGATGGCAAAATGACCGATCGAGAGTTGAGCCAGGCTGGTACAGCATGCAAGGAGCGCGTTGAGGGAATTATTGATAGAACCATAGTAGGTCGGTTTGTAGAGGCAAGGGGAGAATTCGACAATTCTGCGTCCGTCCATTCGCCAACAATCGCGGATCGTGAGGTTTTTGATGACGCTAGTGAGGTCGGCTCGAGAGGCAAGAAAATCGAGGAGATCATGGAAATCTCTTGACCGCTCACGCGCTAGATCCTCCATGGCTTCGCGGGTGGGTTTTCCATGAATAATCTGCATGATACGATCATGTTCTGCAAAAACTAATTCTACAGTTCGTGTCTAATACAGAACCAAAAATCAAGGCGCTTTGAGCAGCGGGAGAGTCTAGAAAATACGAGGGCTTACATGGTGGAGATGCGGTATCCCAATGTTTTTCAAGGCCTTGCATGTTGATGCCAGAAGCCTTGCTTGACGAAGGTCCGCAACGGAAAAAATTTGATCGACCAGCTCAGGCGGCAAGTCCAGGAGATGCAACTTCTGGTACTTGGGTTTCCCCTTCGCTTCTTGCATCACTCGTGCCAATCGCGCTGCAGTCAAATGTCGCAGGTAAGCAGGTAGAACCTCTCATGGCCGTTGAATGAACATACCTAGTTGCTTATCGAGCCAGCCAAAACTCACCGAACGAGGAAGCTTCCACTTGAGTCGACAGCTCCTCCAGACTGCGTCGTCTGTCATGATATATCTCGTGAGAGTTTTGACCTGACCATCCCAATCTCCCTCCTGGTACTCCTCTGTTCGAACGGTTTTACGGACATCGTCCAGATCATGCGTGAGTTGACTGAAAGTTGTGAATAGGTCTTCGAGCCTCTGAATATACCCGGAGATAAGCCAGAACAATGACTGTAGTTTCGACAGAGCTTACATGCTGATGTCGCCCCGTTAAGTCCAATTCGCCCTGTGGTTTCCATAACGTTTAGTCCCTCTCCCTATACGATTACAAGACCTCCGAATGCTTACTTTGAAGAACCCCTCCAAGGTTCTAAAGAACCGCAGAGCATGGTAGTACCTGTAGTGATCCCAGTCATACCATGCCGATCGCGAATCATCCGCTTCCAGAGTGACTTCAGCAGGCCGATCAAAGAGCTTGCCGGTCTGCTCTACGAGTAGTTGCCTACACCGCGCCGCGAGGTAGGCGTTCTCTTCTTCTTCATAAAGCCGCAAGTAAGGTCGTTCAAACCTAAAGAAATGTGCCGTCTCTTCCACCTCCATTTTGCAATCGACTCAGAATATGGATATGTAGTCAGATAAGTGTATCGCGATTCGATTGCGTTGAAGAAACGGGATCACAGGTGAGTCTAGTGTGGAGTGAAAGTAACTCGAGAAAAGAACCATGGGAGAAGGGAACAACGGTACCCTTGGGAGAAGTGAGACTTCGCAGTTACGTCGGCCCAGCCCACTTCGAAGGAAGTAAAAATAATGTTTGGCCAACGTGGGGATCGAACCCAAGACCTTCGCGTTATTAGCACGACGCTCTAACCAACTGAGCTAGTCGGCCTCCATGTAAACAGTTTGACGGCTCTGGTCCTGAGGCGACATGACCTTGATTGTCTCTAAATAATGATACAGTACCGTGTACAGATCAATCAACCAGAAGTAAACTATCCAAAACCGAAAACCCTGTCGCAACACCTCCCTCGTTACTTTCCTTTCCTTTGGTCCGAACCAGCCACCCGATAGTCTTCTCTGTATCTATCTTCTTCTTACTGTCGACGAGTCCGAATAGCGAATACCCAAATATCCCTAACTCAGAGATGATCTCCGCCTGCGTCCCTCCCCGACCAGCCTCGATATCTTCTTTGGTACTACCAGGAGGGGGTGATCGAACGAGGTAGCCACCTACATCCGGAGGCGTCTGTATAAGTTCCATAGCTATCCAAGCTTTCGACTCAGAATGAATGGAGGAACTCGACGCAGCAGCGAGAGAATCGAGAAACGCGGGGATATCTTCTTTGTAGACATTATTACCCCCACCTTCACGTTGTGGTTTGAGGACCAGATTGAGGTGGTTGGCACGAGTTTTTGGAAAGGTTTGACCGTTAGATATGTCCAGGTCGAGTGAGTACATCCCCATGAATGTCCCTCTGAGTTCCTCCAGAACAGGATGATCGACGTCTGGGAGGAAGTGTTCGAGCACGCCGGGTCTGGTGAGTACTTCTTGGACTTTCTTCCCACCGGCTAATTGTAATGGAAGACTAGGACATTTGATCGCTCGTGAACGTTCGAGAAGGAATCGAGTCTCGTAGTGTGATGGCGTGAGGAAGTCGTTGGGAGTATAGCAAGCGCGGAAGTAGATGGTCGAGATTTCGATGGGGGTGGAACTTGACGCTACGGAATGGGAGATGAGGAGAGAGTGAGTGGTTGGATCGATCTTGGCGTCTGTAGCCAGCTCATCAAGGGTCCGTCGGATGACCTTGATTGAGTGTCTGACGAACGAACGCGTGAGTGGTTAGGAAATAGCATCCGGGAAAGTCAAGACCTTTCTAGTAATTCATACTCTAACCATCGTTGGTCAAATACGTTTCTCTCGTTCGGTTGTACAACAAACAAGATCTGTGCGTTCGTGGCACCATACGCTTTGTGGCTTGCGGCCAATCCTTCCACCAAACCTTTCGTGGTCTCATTCTCGGGGAAGCGTTCCTTGTCGTTCAGTAGGGGCGAGGCGTCATAGTAGGACGTAGATGCAGCAAGATGTCTGTGGCAGAAAGTATGTAAGTAGGTTGGTAATCAAGTGAAGGACGAAAGCTCACCTGTGCAGACCAGCCACTCGTTCACTCAACGGCCCAAAAGAAGATGAAATCGTGTTAAATTCCACTTGCTTGAGTGAATGGGAACCGTCGGGTGAAGTATGAAGGAGGTAATCTGATCGAAATAGACCAAGATGAAGGGGCTAAACAGAGATTGAGGACCTTGTCAGCATAGAAAGTACGGAGTGGCTACTCACCTGTCGTTCGTATCCTCCGTCTTCTCTTACAGCCTTCCACCCTTCCCACAACTTTCCGGTAAAGCTATCGACCCTCCCTACACCCTCTTCACTCTCGCATCCCATGTAACGATCCAGAAACTCGGTATCCGTCGCTATGCGCGAGTAAAGAACATTGTAAACAGATTGTAACCGCTGTGCCGACAGAAACGAAGCCCGGGGGAAAGGAGTTGGAAGGAGGGATATCGGAGCATGTATTGCCGCTGCAGGAGGTAGATTGGCGACTGTTGAAGACAATGCATCAGGTGAAGGTGGGGGAAGATAGCATAGACCTCGACTAAGAGCCCATGTTGTAGCTGACTTGTGCAATTCTTCGCGCTGGGAAGATGTCAAGTTGGGTGGCCAGGATGAATATGAGAACATTGATTCTCCAGTTCGAGCCATACACTCTATATATCTGAGAGAAAGAAGGGTAGAGTTCCTTACTCAGAGTTGCCTGCTTGCTTAGTGAGAATGGTCGAAATAATCGCGAAATCGATGTCGACATTTTGCCGGATGAATAGGCATTTTAGGGAGAAATTGCCGTGCCGGAGGGCTAAATACATAGCGGTCACATGACGGATAAGAGGCGCATGGAAACAACGTGTTTGGTTTGTGTCAGGGCCGCTGTCTGCCTGTTGCCTTCCTCATTCTGGTTTCGTTCTGACTTGTTTTCCAACCTTTGACACGACAGGGTAGCTGGAGATTAGATATACACCTTCCCACCTCCAGCACGGCCGGAGATGAATGACTCGCCACGATGCAACACACTCCAGCATATCAAATCCGCTATCCAAGACACCTTAGACCAGATTATCTCTCCTCGGCTTCCAATTGAAAAGAAGGTCCAGTCGTTACGGAAACTCGAATCCCTGTTTGTACAAGCATGCTTGCGGAAGGAGAAAGGAAAACTCAGGGATGATTGGGATGGAAGTACTGAGCTGGATTATTTTTTAGCTCTACAAGCTACCTTTGAGTGTAATGGTGCGCAAATTTCTATATTCTTCCCCAATGCGGTCAAGAGCTGAAGAGACCATGTCTTTCTCTCGATAGTCCCATGTCACCTTCTTCCGTTCATCTCAACGTGCAACACCCGGCTGCAACAGTTGGTCGCTGAAGGGGTGGATTTGGGTCAGTTTCATTACGTGGATGTTCCCTTTTCCATTGCTCTGAACAGAAACCCATAGACAATCTTGCATCCGAGGACTCACCACCTTGCGCGACCACCAACGAAGAAAATTGTGAAAAATTGCGACACGTCTCCATGTCTTCGGAAATAACAAATTCTACGCCTGGACGGGATGCTCGTTCGTCTGAGGATAAACAGAAACGAGAGGCGCACAACATATGTAAGGCTCTGACGCTGTCCGCGTCTTTGGTCCAGGCTCTT
Organism: Marasmius sp. AFHP31; assembly: GCA_024721195.1. Classification (NCBI taxonomy): domain Eukaryota; kingdom Fungi; phylum Basidiomycota; class Agaricomycetes; order Agaricales; family Marasmiaceae; genus Marasmius; species Marasmius sp. AFHP31. The sequence goes on from JANHQD010001754.1 coordinate 8,840, forward strand.
GTCTTGAACCATCAAGCAAGCAAGGAATGGATTGGCAAGAAAAGTGGGCTTGAAGTGAGTCGTTCTCGATAAATGTGGTGTTTGCCTTGGGTCTCATGAAATTGGCGTGGTTTGTTTGTAGGTTATCGTGGACCTTCTCCTGGTCTCTCGCTACCTTTCTCCATCCTCACAAGAGAGTTCATCCCCGAGTACTTCCTCTCGTCCAGAGACAACGAGTTCCAATACTCTGACCGGACTAGTCTTGGACACCCTTCTCTGTATTCTAGTCCCATCTCCATCTTTGGATGGTCAGCAACTTGAGGACGCGGAAGGCGTCGATGCACTGAGAAATTTCGAAGAGGTCCAGGGTCTTCAGGCTGTTGTCAAGATACTGAAACGTAAGGGAAGTGGGAGGGGTGTAAGGTGTGTTTGTGTTTTTCACATTGTGTCGCCCGGGTGGTCCTCATGAACTTCTACTCTCACAGGATGAAATGCCTTGAATTCCTCTACTTCTACCTTCTCGACGAAACATCACCCAAGGTTACTGGCCTCCCTGACTCAGCCGCCGATATCCCAGTTTCATCTCTACCGTCTTCCCCCACCCAATCATCGTTCGGAACTCCAACATCGCCTCGGAAGCTCTCGGTCGGCGAAGAAACCCAATCTCGTTCAACTCCATCCTACCCTGTTTCCCGTAACCTCCACAATCGCTCACAGAGTCAAACTGTGGACTCTTCCCTATCCACGCCTTCCTCCTCTACGCCTTCTCCCGTTCCCTCGACACCGTTCAAAAAATCACACATCCGGGCGTCATCCACACACTCGAATCCTCGTAGTGCGAGGTCTGCGAACCCGAATGCGAAAAAACCGTACTTACCTCACCGCGAACCTCCTCTACCCACGTCGAACACTCCCAACTCGAATCCGAATGCAGGTTTGAACACGAATATCAGTACGCTAGGCCGCCCTGACAGACCTCCAACACCTATATCACGTTATGGGAGCTCGGCATATACGTTCTCATCTGGAAGCTCCGGAGGCACGTTCAGCACGAGCACGATACCCAACTCGAGGGTAACTTCCGCGAAAACACATTCGAGGTCGGGATCTGGGGCTTCCTCGCACGATGGTCTTCGTACTCAAGGAGGAGGGGCGGCTTCAGGACCCTCTAGTCGATCGGTATCTGGGAGCTCTGCTGCTTCTGGGTTCTCTATCGCTTCGGAAGGTAGTGAGACGTCGACTGCGCCTTCGAGTGTGCATAGCTCGCCTAGGAAACATTCAAGGGTTTTATCCGAGGAGGAGGATGTGACCACTGAGAAGGAGGAGGAACGGAAGAGGGAGAGTCAGAGTCGCAGGAGGAGTGGTACACCTGCTAAGCCTCGGTTGACTGCTGGGACGGGGCCTGGAGGGATTGGGTTGGGGAGGCCGGGACAACAGACGCCACCGGTACCGCAACCTCAGGCTTACTTGGATTTTGTTCCTGCGACACCTGCGCCTAAACATAGACGTACGAGGACGGCGGATGGACCTGCTACGCCAATTCCTGTTCCGAAATTGGGGGTTACGAATTCGACGTTTGCGAAGACGCCTGCTGCTCCTGCGGGGAAGATGGGGGTTAAGATGAAGAAGGCCGGGAGCGAGAGCGTGATTGGTGTACCGTCTAATTCAAGACGTGGGGAGACGGGGAGGAGTGGGTCAGGGCTTGCGTTGGGGAGGACGTCTAGTCTGAATGCCGTTGAGGACGCTGAGCGGGAGAGAGCGGAAAGAGAGGAAAGAGAACGCAAGAAGGAAGATGCGTTTTGGGATTTCGAGGTTCAATCTCCTCAGAAGAAGAGTTTTTTCCCTGATGAGAGAAGGCCGAGTTCAAGTTCGAGTCCTAGCTCGAGTCAGAATCAGCGACCGAAGCAAACTAGGACTACGAAGGAGAAGACGGCGATTTTGGGAACCATGTTGGGGAATGTGGATGCACTGGTGAGGAGTTTGGAGGGTGTGAGGTTGGGCTGAGGTAGGCCCAGATTTCACAACTATACCGGACGGTCTGGCCTTTCAGCTAGGACCCGAGTTCTTTGCATTTTTTTGGTTGTCTTCTATTTCGTTCTTCATTGATCACTGAAGGATTTCTCCACAATTCTCCTCTTCAAGGATTTTATCTTTATTTTCCAAGCACGTCATTCTTTCACTACGTTCACGAACCTCAACATTCATTGTCTGTGTCTCCCATTCATTGCAATTCTTGTGCATGCCTTGTCACTCATTCCATCTTTTTCCTCTCCGCACCATGTTTATGTCGTAAATGCTATCTCGCTGTCGTTGTTTTCGTGCAATCCAAACACCTTTGTTCAGCCAATCTGAGCCGGCACATGGAGAGTGGAGAATAGAAGGGTGAATATTGTCGGGTAATTACATGGCTTCAATATGATAGCGGCGATAAAACTTTCACGGAACATTGCATTGCATTTTTCCATTGCGTGCGGATTTAGGGCCTTCTCTGCCACGCTGACCCCAGGCGGTCGACCGGTGGAGCACCCCATACCATTGTCTTCCCAACGGGATCTAGTAGCCACGGAAAACGTGTGTCCAACCGTGAACCAACGAGTAGACCTTTGGTCGGAGAAGGGGTTGTCTTCGGTACGTGCTCCGTCACTATTTCATCCACAATAGACCGTGCCACATCCATATCTCCCAATGTTGTCGGGGTCGTTCCGAGCTCCCTAACCTTGTTAACCACAACACCAGCCGCCTTGTCCATTGCCTCTTTTTCTTCATCGACGCTGAGTACACCCATAACAATCCGTTCTCGTTCTCTTTCTAGCCTCTCTTTTTCAATCTTAGCTTTCGCTTCGTCGTCTAGGTCATCGAAGTCGTCTTGCCGAACTGCGCGAATGGAGTAGGTGTATACGCCGACCGCGAATGAGCCCAAGACGAGACCTGTTATTATATTTCTGACAAGAAAGGGTTGGCGTGCGCGCCGAAGGCCTGGTGACATTGACTGAGTTGTACAGTTAGAATCTCTCGGTTTTTATGGTAAAAAGTGATAGGAAAATTCACCCCAGACTTCGGTCTCCAGCTGTTGGCTGCTTTCCTTGGGTCGACGTACTTTCCACTCCAACCTTCCATTGTTTTCCTTCAGGAGTTTTAGTTGTTATGCACGCGACGTTGGCGTCGTTGATATTTCGATGGACTTTATCCAGTGATTCTGGTCCTCGTTGTAAGTGAGTTTGTGGGACCGAGTGAGATTGTGGGTGTTGAGAAGAAAGCCGTTCACTGTCAGAGACGCCAGGTCTCGGCGCGGCGGAAGAGCCTGCCTTGCACGTGCCTCCGGAGATTGAGTCCACAGTCCGTGTGACGCGACGTTTTCAAATTCTCAACCGTCATCTTCACGCAAACTAAGCCACCAGTTTCCACTGTTATAGAAGCCCAATTTACTCGGTAAGCCACTCGCTATGAAAATAGAACTATCCTGATGTCTTTCTTCAAGTTTTGCATGAAGTCGCATACAAAAGTATTTTCATGATGCCACCACAGACGGAAGGCACCTCATCACTTGTCATTTTTATCACGACTGCCGTTGTAACAGTCCTCTCCTGGTTCTTTCTATTTCCCAGCATACCCACATTCAACCTCAATATACCATTCCTCTTCAAAGCTTCCAGTCGACGGTATACCCACCCAAAGACGATCCTCCGGGCGATCAACACCAACCTTCTACTGCTCCACACCCTCTTCATCCTTCACCGGTTGATTCTCCTTTCGCCACCCAACTTATTCAATCTGTTAAATCTCAGCTTGGGTACACCCACAGATGCCATTCGAAGCCTTCTACTCGTCGCCTCAGAGGACGGGACCTTGCCAGAACAGATAGAACGACTCTTGAAGAGGTTGGCATCAGCAGAGATGAGAGTGCTATACGTCAAATTCGGCCACGAGGCATTGTCTACCTGTGATTTCTGTTGGACGTTTTTCGACTTTGCACTTTACACTGGAACGGGAGTGGTCTTAGAGTATTTGAGAGAGGCCGCGATGATTGGGGTGCGTCTCCTTTTTCTTTCTCTCTTTTTTTTTCTACATTTGTCATATTGACGGTGGTCTGCATGCATAGTTGATTACGATACGATCCACTTCACTCGAAAGATACCGTTCATTCGCGATCGGATTGCTCGTCACCGCCGCTGCTGGTGAGGCGTATTGGATATCCACAGTGGGAATA
>JANHQD010001754.1:13045-56418 GCA_024721195.1 Marasmius sp. AFHP31
CAATGTTGTCGGGGTCGTTCCGAGCTCCCTAACCTTGTTAACCACAACACCAGCCGCCTTGTCCATTGCCTCTTTTTCTTCATCGACGCTGAGTGCACCCATAACAATCCGTTCTCGTTCTCTTTCTAGCCTCTCTTTTTCAATCTTAGCTTTCGCTTCGTCGTCTAGGTCATCGAAGTCGTCTTGCCGAACTGCGCGAATGGAGTAGGTGTATACGCCGACCGCGAATGAGCCCAAGACGAGACCTGTTATTATATTTCTGACAAGAAAGGGTTGGCGTGCGCGCCGAAGGCCTGGTGACATTGACTGAGTTGTACAGTTAGAATCTCTCGGTTTTTATGGTAAAAAGTGATAGGAAAATTCACCCCAGACTTCGGTCTCCAGCTGTTGGCTGCTTTCCTTGGGTCGACGTACTTTCCACTCCAACCTTCCATTGTTTTCCTTCAGGAGTTTTAGTTGTTATGCACGCGACGTTGGCGTCGTTGATATTTCGATGGACTTTATCCAGTAATTCTGGTCCTCGTTGTAAGTGAGTTTGTGGGACCGAGCGAGACTGTGGGTGTTGAGGAGAAAGCCGTTCACTGTCAGAGACGCCAGGTCTCGGCGCGGCGGGAGAGCCTGCCTTGCACGTGCCTTCGGAGATTGAGAACTTGAGTCCGTGTGACGCGACGTGTTCTCAACCGTCATCTTCACGCAAACTGAGCCACCAGTTTCCACTGTTATAGAAGCCTCATTCACTCGGTGAGCCACTCGCTTTCAAAATAGAATTATTCTAATATTTTCCTCCTAGATTTGTATGAAGTCGCATACAAAAGTATCATCATAATGCCACCACAGACGGAAGGCACTTCATCACTTGTCATTTTCATCACGACTGCCGTTGTAACAGTCCTCTCCTGGTTCTTTCTATTTCCCAGCATACCCACGTTCAACCTCAATATACCATTCCTCTTCAAAGCTTCCAGTCGGCGGTATACCCACCCAAAGACAATCCTCCGAGCGATCAACACCAATCTTCTACTGCTCCACACTCTCTTCATCCTTCACCGGTTGATTCTCCTTTCGCCACCCAACTTATTCAATCTGTTGAATCTCAGCTTGGGTACACCCACAGATGCTATTCGAAGCCTTCTACTCGTCGCCTCAGAGGACGGGACCTTGCCAGAACAGATAGAACGACTCTTGAAGAGGTTGGCATCAGCAGAGATGAGAGTGCTATACGTCAAATTTGGCCACGAGGCATTGTCTACCTGTGATTTCTGTTGGACGTTTTTCGACTTTGCACTTTACACTGGAACGGGAGTGGTCTTAGAGTATTTGAGAGAGGCCGCGATGATTGGGGTGCGTCTCCTTTTTCATTCTCTCTTTTTTTTTCTACATTTGTCATATTGACGGTGGTCTGCATGCATAGTTGATTACGATACGATCCACTTCACTCGAAAGATACCGTTCATTCGCGATCGGATTGCTCGTCACCGCCGCTGCTGGTGAGGCGTATTGGATATCCACAGTGGGAATACCCATTCCTCGTGATGGGAGAGAACCTAATCCAGTCATGGTGAGTGTTGCGTGTTACTCTCACGTCCTCAAGTCTGACGACAAAGACGGTGCTCTTATTCCAGTGGCACGACACCTTGACCTTCCTCCGCCAGCTCCTTTTCCTCTTCCTGCCTCTCATAATACACTTTTTACTTCCACCCTCACCACCACCTATAACGCAAGATGTGCTAAACACGTACAACCCCAGTAATCCATCCGCGGCGAAGACGGAAGAGGTGGAATTACCACCCGCGTTAACGATTATGCACGACTTGGTTAATCGTGTGCAGTTGATTCGACTCGCACGAGGTGCATTCGCCAGGATTGGTGCTACCAGCGCTGAACAGAATTCTACCTCTGTGTGGGCTAGAGAGAGGCAAGAGGGTGTGTGGGTACGGGAAGACGAAGAGGTGCGAACAATCGCGAAAGGACTAGGGATGAATTATGATTTGGGTGGGCAAGGGCAAGGACAGGAGGGAGAAGGCCAAGAAGATCCGGGTCAAATAGGGGAATTAAGAGCACGAGCGAGACGCGCGGTGGGGATGTTGTTTAGAGGATTCGTGCCGAGCGGGTATTGGAAGGTTCCTCCACCGGCTCCTGCCCCTTCACAGGGTTAGTACGAAGAGTTCGTGGTGTATTTTTTTTCATATCAGAGCTTCATCGTACACGAGTAGGCCACAAATAATCTTCGACACCGCCCAACACTCAGGCGGCCATGTTCAACTCAGGTTTCAACAGTCGTCTCCATCTGAGTCGTTCATAGCCCTGGTCTTGAAGTCGACCTGGAAATTTTGGTGATCATCACCACGTCGCTGCACATGACACTCTTCGATTGGTCCGTGAGTAGAGACTCATAGATATTTGCACAAGGGAGTGGCAGTCAACTGTACTCGGATCAGCTGCGGGGAGCGTTCGTGGGGTGAAATGTATACAGTATAGATATTCCCATCGCACTATAGGCCTGTGACAGGCCGGTCAATGAGCAAGCGTCGATGGTGCGGGATCGGTTACAGGTCTAATCATACCACTGTATTGTGCGTTATACATAGGGACTGGTACGAGGCCTGAAGTATCTGCTGTAGTCACATACTGTCAAGCTCAAACTTGGAAGCCTAATCGGTAAAGCAGGGTCCGCTGGCTACTATTTGAAAGGCTAGAGCGAAAGATAGAGAGCGACTGCGAGTCGGGACCAGGGCGGATATCTCGCCAAACAAGCGGCGGCATGTCCTCTAAGTCCCAACCTACCACCAACTACGCCAGCAATAGCAGCGAAGAGCTGGAACGGGAAACGGCTGCCTTCTTCATGCTTGATGCTAGCCTCGGGGATTCATCGCCCAGATGACATTTTCAACCTCCCAGTTGTAGCAGGGCCTGTTCGCGTGCACAAGGATCCACAAGAATATTGTAGGAAACTCGATGCTCCTGGGTATGAATGCCTCTATGCTTCGTTAGGCATGGCCGACTAGCTCAGTTGGTTAGAGCGTCGTGCTAATAACGCGAAGGTCTTGGGTTCGATCCCCACGTTGGCCAGTGAACATCTGCTCAATGTTGTTTTTTAACTGGTGGCCATCGTGCTCACTCAGGCTTGCTCTGTCCGCCCGTCCCTTGATCACTCAGTACTCATTCATTGCTCATGTATCAGGGCACCAGCATGTTGAACCCGCGAAACCCAGGCGGCTCGATGCAACACCTCCAGTGAACGACAGCCGTTCAGCGTCAACACCCACTCATCAGAGGTCGACTTTGCGAGTTGGATTTGAAGCTGTTCGATAAAAGAATCAGGAACGAAGGAGGTCGGTTTACTCCGAGGATACACAAATGCCTCCAGGATTCTTCATTCCCGAGCCTGCGATTCAGGGATCAGCTCGTCATCGATAAATGGTACAATTTGACGGTCGATGTGATTGCTCACCTGTGGAAAATCTCGCTGTATAGATGGGACCTGTGCCTTCTTGTGGTTCTCTCTGTAATTCGTGGGTCTCGGAGCCCCGTTCGGTTAATATTTGTTCATTCCGTCTGTTCGCGCACTCCCTAGATAACCTAGTGCGACGTAGGCGGCAGATGTGTCGATGTTCCATTTGAATCGTCAGTATATTATTTCCTCTAAGTAGATTGCCAAATACTTTGTTACATGGCGATTTATATCTTCGACTTCGTAGGCGTAGGAGAGGGGAACATCGCAATCTGCGTCCCAGAGACCACGAGTCGATGATGTGTGTCGTTCCATATCTTCCATATAGCCAGACGAACGCGATAAATCAGACCTTGAACACACTCATCGAAATCTTGTGGATGCTTACCTCTGTTCTCGCTGTCAAGGCGCGTTTTCCTATCGATACAGTTATGTTGATTATTCTCAGTTCGTCGCCCCTGAGCAAGACGGAAGCCCGGGATTAATAATGAGGTGGAGGCAACTAAAACCCATACGTACACTCGCGCTGGTGAATGATACACCGTGTTGATTGCCTGCGAGACGTGTTGTTATTGTTCTGGCTTCCCCGTCGTTTGCACAATGTGAGCTGATATCGAGTACCCTGAGCACCTGCGAGAATGACCCGTTGAATAAGTGAGGGTCGCATTTGGAGTTTGAGACTGTCCGTACATATCGACCAAGTATGATGAGCAACCGCCATGCAGGTTACCCATTTCATTTACCATGTCTTGAGTTGACGAGGTTGTAGGGAAATGGTTAGCTCGCGATGCATTCTCCTCGGCCCAGACGTTCTTGAAAACGCACCTTTCTCCACCCTAATTCCGTAGACCACCCTCATCTCTTGTCTCTTCGGCTCTTCTGCATTATTTAGCAGCGATACCTCGTGTATTCTCATCCTGGACATGACGAAGTAGCCGAAGGTAGCTTCAGGTTGTTGATCAGTATTGAGCATTTTTGCGGTGTATGCTTTGGTGAAGTCTGATCCGGTGCCAGCAATCTGACTTGAGGGGGTGACGACCTTGGTGTCCTTATCCATGGTGAGTTCCGAGGGGAAAGAGGGAACGGAAGTTCGAGAGGGTGATGGTGGTATTTGTTTACATGGACGGGAAGAGGGTACCCCAAGCCGCACTTCCCACGTCGGATGCTAGCGCCCATCTGCGCCCATCCGCCATTCTGAATTTTAGAGAAACAGTGCTATTGAGCCAAGTAGGCGTCTTGTGAGGAACAGTGTATATTGCGACAGTCACTGGCTGAATGCCCACCCAGAGGCTACGAAGGGGGTTGACACCATTGTGGAGAATAGGCGGTTGTGGGTGCAAGATATGAACCTGTGAACGTAAGCGCATTTCACTATTGACACGAGGTATGGCTGTTATAGATCCAGCGAGAGATGCTTGGTGAAACTTTTAGAACGCCAAACGAGCGGTGAATTAAGATACCCTACGATCCAAAAAATACATCCCAATCCCTTTCTCTAGTGGATTCTGGTAAAACAGGTCTCCACCCATCGTGATAACCCGTTGAATTCCAATCTCCCTCACTCGTAAGCCGTGCATCATCGTAGGAATTTTTTACAGTCACTTGGCCATGCTCTCCCCTCTTGATCATAAAATACTCCCGGGACCCTTTCTCCAAACACATGGTCTCGAGGGTCGGACGTTAAGACGCGAACGGTAGCGCAAGATTTGGCGCGTCCGAAAAGTAATCATCGTCGTGCAAATCATGCAACCACGACCAGTCATGGTCTGAGTTGTAATCATCCTCACCATCGTGGTCGTGTCTCCTCCCCTTCTTCTTCTTCCCCTTTTTTTTACTCTTCTCATTTGCCTCAAGAGCCGATGCTTCAAATCCAACCAAACCGCATGGTGTAGATTCGTCGAACGAGATGCGATAATTCCACCCGAAGTACGTCAGCTTCCTAAATCCCTGAAACCTCGACGCGTATTCTCCACTTCGATGCGGCCATGTAGCAAACTTCGTATGCCGTTGAAGCCTGTTTTCCCTCCGAATCAACGTAAGGCCTACAAGATCTGGGAACTGTGTCGCGATGCGCTCAAAAAGCCCAAGCGACCCTTCCTTCAGACCCTCTATAGCCTGTTGTACAGCCTCCAGCAAACGAATGATCGTCGCATCTAGAATTGGACGGTCCGTACGCAGCTTCAAATGTGTCAGCGTACACGGCTTCGTATTCCTCAACGCCGCGTCGTTGATCCACCTCGACACACCGTCGACAAACACCCAGACAACGTCGATGCTAAGTCTCCTGAGCCCCTCGGAGAACATGTTACAACGATCGGTAACGGCTTGGGTGCAAAGGCTCCCATCGGCACGAGGAAGGTGGTGATTGAAGGTGACAAGGCTGGGGAAGAGGAGGAGAGTGTGCCAGAGACCAAGGGCACCGGATCGCGAGACGGCGGTTCATCTTCGCCTGCACCTTCTTCCTCGTGGTATCGTGGTTCATACCATTGGAGGTTTAGAACTTGGGGCGAGGGAGGGATACGATCACTGAGAATGTCATCTTCTACGGACTCGTCGTTGATAGAAGCGCAGTGACCCGTGCGGGGGTATGTTCATGAAGGCACGGTATTTTTCTCTTCTCTCCTTTCTTTATGTAGCGCCATCTGTCTGTTCTCCGATCGTTTTCCCATCGCGCTCTCGACCAGCTTTGTTAAAAAACGTGTGTCATGTACACACCCAAATGTATTACAGTCCCAGCGAAAGACGAGCAGATGCAGAGTATATCTCGAAATTGATAGCAGAGATAAGTTACCATAGATAGATCCCGACCTTGAGGTTAATTTTCTCGTGTAAGGTGAGGAGTGACAGGAAACGATTTTCACTTTATAGATTCCAAACTTGTAGCTTGTTCTCTACGAGCTGGACGGCCTCCTTCCATTGGTAGTCAAACATCATATGATGTCCTGATCGCGAGAATAAGTGAGCAATCGAAAAACGGAACACAGCGAGGCAATACAAACCTGATCCTTGGACAACATCCGTCGAGCACCCATACAACTTCACGAGCTTCTCCATGATTGAGGGGGTCATCAGTCTATCGTGGCTTGCGCTGATGATATAAACGTTCCCATTCACTTTCGCTTTGACCTGTTCAGTCGAGCGTTAACAAAACAGAGCGATGAAAGGCAAGAGACGGAGATTCACCTCTTCGCTATCCGTAAACTTCCCCATCATACTCCCCGGCCAGCCCGCACTCTCCTCCGAATTCATCTGCTCAAAGAATCTTTGAGCGTCTTCATCCTTATACGCGTCGCTGAAGAATGCTCGTTTCACCAGCCCAGGTGATGATAGGGGGCTCATCGAATCGGCCCCTTGCCAAAAGAATCTCGGCATGAACATCCAATCGGAGCCCAGCCATGCTTGATACACCGGGAATCCACCAGTACTTGGGAAGGGCGCGAGCAGGATGACGCCAGAGAATGTATTTGGAGGAGCATTCGCTACAGTGTGCTGAGACAGCCCACCGCCAGCCGAGTGGCCTATGAGTACGGGCGCCGGTGTGTTGGGGTGCGATGAAGAGATATACCGGGCGGCGGAGAGGACATCCCGTGCAAAGTCACCAACGGGCATCGAGTTGAAGTTTTCGGGGCGGTATGTGTGTCCGTGACCTGCATATAAAACGCGTCAAAAAACATGAAGCGCGGTGTCGTCGACGCGTACATACCACTCAGAGAGATAGAATATACCCTCCTCCCTTTTCTGGCGAGATACTCTAGCCATCGGTCGTAGCATCTCGCGCTTCCCATGCCTCCGTGTACCATCAAGAGCGGCGCCTTGTCTCCCTCTACTTCACCCGCATTTGTTATGAGCTCGATTTTCCCTCCATTGGTCCCATCCGCGAGGACTCTCATCAGTCCTTCCGGTAACGGTCTCTCCATACGCGTCTTGCGAAGTCGTTTCCCAACAGGCCCAGGTCCTTTGCGAAGAGCGGGCAGCACAGATAGATATGTGAGTGTTCCCAAAACGGTCAGAGTAACGGCAACCGCAATCGGTAGTCGTTGAGACGAGGGCGAAGACATGAGTATATTATGAGCGGCGTTGTATGCTATCAGTGTTGTGTGTGATGGTATCGAATGAATCGACGTGCGAGGCGATCTTGTCCTTCAACACTTGGTCGTCCCTTTTATACCTCATCGGCACCCGATTTGCCCCGTACCACAGCCCGAATGTCATCGATCTAATTTTCCGTTTTAAGCGCGACGGCACAAGGGCAATAATCCAGATACTTACTGTTTTGGAAGCTCAGATACTAGGGACCACAGTGAGTATCGTGGGTGATCATGGTGGACGAGAACACCGTTTCGCGGGTTCGGGCTTCTCGGTCTCACTGGCTGACTACTTATCAGCAAACTATGCGCAGGAGATCAGATAAGATCGACAATCTCCTCACTTGCCGCACGCCACCAAAATGTCACCAAAAACGCCACGACGTCGGAGGACCCGTAGCGCCTTGAAAGGTCGCCATAAGAAACTGTCAACGACTCCAAGCTCTTACTCGCCACTCGGCCGTGTAATTGCGATGGGAGACCCTGTTTAACAGGTCGTTGGCCGGCCATGAGAGGTGGACAGAGCAGGTTGTAACCCCCACCCGTGCAACTTCGCCTCCAGATGCCTTGCTCCCTCTTTCCATTGATGATCCCACATCGCATAGTGACCTATGCGAGCACTGGAGACAGCTGTGAGATTGTACAAGCTGAAGGAAGAAGCCGGAACACATACCAGCTCCCTTGACAACATCCCAAGAACATCTATACGCGCTAACTACGCGATCCTCCACTATTGACGGTGACACCAAGCGATCTTCACTCGAACTGATAACGTGCACTCTGCCAAAAACGTTCTTCTTCACCTAGCAAACACGAAAAAGCGTTAATTTCTGCGAAAGCGACACGTCGTACAAAACAACTCACATCCTCGACCTCAACAAACTTCTCCATCATACTCCGTCAATCCCTGACTCTCCTCTGGGTTCATTTGCCTCCAGAAGTCCATCAGCTCGACGGAGTGATCTCCACGTCCGTATTCGTCGCAGAAGCAAGCCTTTCTGACCAACTCGGGTTTTAAAACTGGGCTCACAATATTCCCCTTACGCCATATCGCCCGTGGCATGAAGGGCCGTTCGTGACGAGGTCATGCTAGGAATATAGGAAGCTTTCCCGTAGGAGGCGAGGGCACGAGGAGAAAGATACCCAAGAACGTGTTCGGGGGAAGAGCTGAGACCGTGCATTGGCATTGGCCGCCCCCGCTTGAGTATCCAACGAATATTGGGGATATTTGACGTGCTGTTGATTTGTTCCATGACAGCTTCAATGTGCAAGCTGAATTATTTCATTGTCATGAGGTTGAACGTGTGCGCTTCTGGCCGATGGGACTGTCCATGGCCTACGCACTTTGATGTAAGATAAAAGTAGAAAAAAAATCGAGGACTTGCTGTAAACGCACCTCGTAAGGAAAGGGCATAAACCGTTCTCCCCTAAGTCGTGAAATACGCAGCCCCACCGGTCGTAGCAGTTTGCCTCCCAGATATGTCCGGCGCGTCTTCATTCGTAATAACCTCAACTTTGCCTTCTCTTCCGGTCGAGAAAGGTGGTCGCTAATGAACTGGATTGAGGTTCAAACGTTCATCACCGGCGCTTCCGAATTGGCATTCACGATGTCACATGTCAACCACCATCACTCTCGAGTCCGAGAGTCCCAACAATGAACACAGCGTTGAGTGCTCTTACTGTCTTACACTCATCACGGTGGGCGGACACTGAGCGTAATCGACTTGTTTTGCTGGTAAGTCTCTCCCTATCTCGTGTACGAATATCTTGTCTTGATAAATTCTCGCAGAATGGAATCGCTCGAGTTCTCCTCGCCCTTCACTCATGTCCTCGATACGAATTACGCGCCGACCGCTGATGAACGTCTAAAGATCAGCACTCTCCTTCACAGTCCCGAGCAGAGACTCCGTATCTTGGAGGAGGAGATCTCCAAGCTACAGGCAGAGCGCGACAAACTCCAATCCTTCATTGATCGGCATCGACAACTTTTATCACCTTTCCGAAGACTTCCAGCTGATGTTTGGCGAGAAGTCTTCGTGCGATGCCTGCCAGAAAATGTATACAGAAGAGATGCCATATCTTCGGTGAAGGGCAGCTATCCAGGTCGGTCGTTGCAGGACGCCCCCCTGCTACTGACCATCATTTGTCATTCGTGGAGGGAGATTGCCTTCGAGACACCGAGACTTTGGAATGGCCTTCATGTCTACCTTCCTAGGTTTCATCCTGAAGTTCCGGAGGAGTCGTTCTTTGCATTCGTAAAGGCCCGGAAAGAAGGAGTTGAGCGGTGGTTGGACAGATCAGGCGCGTTGCCCATCAGGTTCTCCCTCACTTTTGGTTCCCCCTCAGCGATGTCGCCTTTACCAAGGCCCTTGCAGGATGCGAGGCTCGTCTTGGCCGCAGACTTCATGCAACTCATCTCTCATTATTCCCACAAACTACAAACACTCGCTCTTTCCCGCCGTATGGTCGGCGCACTGCCGTTCAACTGGCAGTCCTTGGTGGAATTGACTCAGAACGAGAAGCCCGTGTTGGAGACCATTCACCTATCTGGGGGCTTCCTGTCTGATGAATTCGATGCACGTACGCCCGTAGCTGCCCTTCTCACTCAATCGCGATCGCTGCAGTCAGTTCATCTGGAATCGGAGCATTTACAGGACTTTTTGACCCTCGACATCAACTGGTCCTCCATTACTGAGCTTCATATCACCTCTCCCATCGATTACCATGATCCTGCGGAAATCATCCCCAGAATAGGCACATTGTGCCGTTCCTTGACTGTCCTCCACCTTGAGATAAACTCCGAACTCTCAGCCAATCATGTCATCACTCCAGTCAGTCTGCCAGATCTCCGAAAGCTCCAACTCTCGTTGTCATGGTATGGCGACGGTTCCGATCGTGTGCGCCACGACAGTGTCCAGGCGGCGTTACAGTGTTTGGAAGCTCCTCGGCTAAGTTGCTTTGCTTTGGTTGAGACCCGGTACAACATGGAACGAGACACAGTCGACACAATGCCTTTCTATGGACTGTTCGCGAGATGTGGATCTGGTATAACAAAGTTGACGGTCGGTGGTGAATTCATGGGTGAGCCAGAGAGACTCTTGAACTCCCTCGAGTTGCTACCTTCCCTTCTCTCCCTTCACTTGAAGGCGAGGCGCAACCATCACCCTTCCGAGATGTACTACTTGTCGGACGCAAGGCCGCTCCTCAGTGCCCTTGCTATACGACCAACCTCATGCTCGCTGCTTGAGGAACTTCAAGTAGATGGTTGTGCGCCAGACCACATCGATGCCATCATTGCGTTCTCCAGCGCGAGACCTCGGCTCAAATCCCTTTCTGTTGATTTTGGGACTATCGACAAAAAAGATGTACAGGAAATGGAGTCAGATCGTGTCTTGACCACGCTGGCTAATTTACGCAAGGTAAAGGGTGCTCAAGTTCATTGGACGTGGAAGGAAGGGGTCACCCCCGTCGGTTATTTTGATCATCCCTATGCTGGCCTTGACGGATATTTTGGTAAGTGTTACGTGTAGTATGAATTTGTCTTCGACGACTGTATGTGATGTTGGATGTAACGATATAGAGGTATTGATAGCAAAAACCTTCCCTCATCAAACGGTTGAACCATGGAATTCAGCGCCGTGATGGGGGAACATTGGTCCTGCTATCCCATCGCTTCAAATTATCAGGCTCAGGGAACGTTGACGAGGCTGTTTTTGTCCTCAGCCCAGTTAGATTCGACATGCTTTGCTCACCAAAACTTCAACGGTAACGTTAGTCGTCGTTGGTAATTCTTTACTAGTCTCATGTTACTCATTTTTGTCTTGTCACCGACCTGTATCGTTACATGGAACGAAGCAGCGCCGCCACAATGCCTTTCCACGATCTGTTTACGAGTTGCGGGCCAACCCTAACGCACTTGACACTTGGTAGTGACTTTTTCTGGGGCGATCCGCAGAGACTTCTGCGTTCCCTCGAGCTGCTTCCATTCCTTATCTCCCTTCAAATGGGTAGACGCGATGCTTACGCTGCCTCCGAGGTAACCTTTTAGTCAGACGCAAAGCCATTCCTGGGGCTCCTTGCGATAGAACCAATCCCATGTCCATTACTCGAAGAGCTCGGATTAGACGGCTGCGGGGCGGACCATGTCGATGCCATTATCGCCTTTACTTCTGCGAGACCGCGGCTCAAGGCTCTCTCGGTCAAATTTGGGACTATCACTGACAAGGCAGGGCTACAGATCATGAAGTCGGACCGCATCTTGGCTACGTTGAAAGATCTACGGGAGAGAAAGGGTGTTCGTATCGATTGGACATGGTACAAAGGACCCATGGCTGACGTGGTCTTTGACCATCCCTATGCTGGACTCGACGGACGTCTTGTGGAATGGGATATATGACTAGAACCTGTTTATCATAATTACATGCAACCAGGTAGCTAGTATTGCCTACAATAAGTACTCAGCCCAATTGATCGCCTCCATCTGAATCCACCCGCCACTAGAGCCCCTTTCCGTACATCCAACGAATCACCATTTCAAGCGACTCCTTCGGTTTATAATACGGAACCTACGAACGCGAGATCTCAGATGGACCTTGAGCTTGATCAATAGATCTTGAACCAACTCACCATATGTCCCGCAGCATCCACAGTCGCGAAAGTGAGTAATCCAGAACCCCTAGTCTTCCCAGCAACCTTGCCATCCACAACCCACTCTCTCGGCTTGTCATTCCGGAATACCTCAGCCCCGCTCCATTCCAAATCAAGCATCCACCTCTCGTTGCCGACCCAGTTACATATCCAATCGTACGTACCCACGTATATAAGTGTACGGATGCCTCGTTCGAGTAGTGCTGCAACATATGGGGTGGAGGGGTGGAGTGCATCCTGCGTTGACGAGAAGGCGGTGGTGACGTTCCAACCAATTAAGCTGAAGTTGGCGGGGAGAGCGGGGTGCGAGTCGACACCGAGCTGTTTTCGAACCTTGGGGTTTGATAGGAATGTGTTGACGTGTCTGGGTTGTGTCTATCGTGAGGAACACCGTGGAGGGAAGACGATGCACTAGAGTCTTACTTTATCTCGGCCGGAGAGCAAAGATCTTCTTCTAGGGTGCCATTACATTGGTCGCTGTAGTAGTATGGATTGAGGCCTTAGAAGAGGTCCTGTGTGAGACGACGAGGTTTTGAATGGTATTCTCTTTCGCAACGTACCAGTTTCAAGAAATGGTCCGGTGATCTGTTCTTCGCACCAACCAAATGCGGCACCGCAACCAATCGCGTCGTATTGATCAAGACAGGCAGCTTTAGTCCATCTTTTACATCTTTCTACCTGTTGAAGTGTTGAGTTGAAACCTCCGCAGGACCGAATCCGACTCACATTTTGTTTCATCCGCACGCATGTCCCAATGCTCAGAACCGGCGGAAGTGTAGCTCGAGTACATGCAAAGTCATAGTAGGACCAGAGCATCGTGTAGGGATCAGTCGTTGGGTTGCCTGTTTTCCACAGGGTAGAATATCAGTTTCATCGTCATCATAACCGCTCTGGGGTACGACCGACTTGCCTATCATCGTCGAGTTCAAATTGACAGGAGTTAGACCGGCTTTGACGAGAGCAGCGTTCTGGTCGTACACGGCAGACGCGAAGTGTGGGATGTAATAACCCTGTCTCCTCTTCAACAAAACTCGAAGTTGGCACCCGAGATATGCTGGCTCACCCCATACGATTCCCCAGCCATGTGAAATGGTCGACCTTTGAACTGGTTGAAGTTCTCGAAGAAGATGGCGATGAATGCGGCAATGTCTTGAGCAGCCTCTTCGGTTGTGCTCTATCGAAGTACGTTGTTAGCATGAAGATCAACAAGAATGGTCTCACTGACGACTGATTCCCCATACTCGGCGTAAGAGAACCCAACTCCGACAGGTTGGTCCACGAAGAAAATGTTAGCTTTCGAGTTCCACGACTCGGGATGGAACTTTGGGCCATGGTCATCGAGTATTCTGCATGGTCCTGGTGAGGTTCGTCAGTAAGATACCCCGCTCATTGAGTTGATCACGTCGTACCTAGTTCCATGAAGAGCCCAAATCCTGCTGATCCTCCAGGTCCTGTTCGTAGACAGAGAATCCGGTCAAGGTCACGCAAGCCCAAGATAGTAGCCAGGTGGCATTACCTCCGTTGATCCAGAATATAACATCGTCCTCTTCAGGCTCTGATCTCGATTCGAAGAAATAAAAGAACAGATGACGCGCTTCAATGTCGATATAACCCGTATACGCGCTGTGAATTCCAATATCCGTGCGTCAGGACGCGTTCTTCCGTTCGCTTTGCGGTTTAGGAGAGCTGACTTTACTGTATGATCGCAGAAATGGGACTTTTTGATCCTTGCACTGTGCCCTGGAAAGAGAGGATGACTGATAATTGTGAACTCCGATTCAGAGATGAATTCCAGTGATTCTACAGGCGTGAAAAGGGTTTCTTCAACGTCAAGCACAGTCGTTGAGGTCGAGTTAGGTGTCACGAGGCTGTAATATGAGGCCCTAGTGAAAGATAGGAGGGTGATTAGTAGCATTCTTGACCAGTGCGAGGATCCGGACATGGTGAGAGACTGAGAGACGATATAGGTGGGATGAGTGAACTTGATCTTGAGCCTGAGTCAGGTGAACCCATGTCGCAGATGTTGTCCCTGGATCAGTTCAAAGGTGAAATGAATGCACGACGGGAGTGCCAAACAGGGATAGAGTTGGTGAACAGTCTGAATTGGAGTACAGCAAGATTAGCGCGCTTACCCGGCGTCTATAAGCAGCGTCATATCTCCTCATGTCAGACTCATGATTATTATCGTTCTTTCCTTTACCCCCAGCCCGTTGTGTCGACCTGGTGTCGTTTCTTCAGGTTGAGCACAGAACAACTTCTCTTCAGGCTTAACCCACCCAGTTGTCAATATCATCTCGTGTTGTTCGATCGGTGAATGGCAAAGGGTCGAAGGAAATTATGGAGAAATTGCCAATGCTTTCCGAGTCAAAGCTGCGTCTTCACCTTCAAGCCCATTCAACTCTCCGATACTGGTTTCTCCTTACTAGAATCGAGGATCAGTATAGTCAGCATATACAGTACAATCAGTACAAGACCTCAAAAGGTGCGCACAAACCTCGCGATGCTCTCGACTGATATCTATGCCAGTGTGCTCTCGG
Source organism: Marasmius sp. AFHP31 (assembly GCA_024721195.1). NCBI lineage: Eukaryota > Fungi > Basidiomycota > Agaricomycetes > Agaricales > Marasmiaceae > Marasmius > Marasmius sp. AFHP31. The sequence continues at coordinate 27,766 of JANHQD010001754.1, forward strand.
AGTATCTGTCCTATGGTTGTTGCTAACCTGCTACACAAAGCACCCGCGAAGGACCATTCTAACACTCTCAAAGCAGAAGCAAAGCTGTGGTCGTCGCCATATCGCCAATATCTCGCAAACGCAATTAGACCGAATCTCTCATCAAGTGGAGTCATTTTTCCTATCCGAAAATCTGCCTTATTGGATACTCAGTACTCCTTACGTTTGAGGGATATTCTTGACAATTGACTGTCCGTCCGTTCGCTCGACGTGCTCGTTACTGCATACTTTCCGCGCCACTATCACGTTTCCGACGAGCCCTACAGTGCAACACACACGCTTTATTCTCGTCGAAACCCACGGACAACTTGTGTCCTAATTCCAGATGATTACCTCCGAGTATGAGGAATGCATGACATCGGATGGTACGATTCGCGTTCATGACACAGTTCTCAAGGCGTTATAAATACGGTCCCTCTTTCTCTAAAGACCCCAGCAACCCCCAGTGGCCTCTCCAAAGCTCTCGCTCTACTCGTCTCACTGTAACTCCAAGCACAAAACCACAATGGCCAAGAACTTGTTGTCTTTCGTCCTTACGGCCCTTTTGATAATCATCTCTGTTTCTGCCGCTCCTGCTGCAGACACAGTCTTGCCATCCGGAAGGTGAGCCAGTTTGAGGTCTACGATTGGTGAGGTTCAACATGTTTTAACGCCCCTTTTAGCAGTGTATCTTTGCCACCACCGGGGTCTACTGTTCTTCCTCCTCCAGCTTCAACCACGGTTAATCCTTCCTTGCCTCCGTCCTCTATTCCACCACCGCCACCTTCATCAATTCCTCCGCCTCCACCCTCTACCGGTCTTCCACCTCCTTCCTCTACCGGGGCTCCGCCTCCACCTCCCTCTTCACTGCCTCCACCACCTCCAGGCTCCAGTGCCCCACCACCTCCGGGCTCCAGTGCCCCGCCACCTCCGGGCTCTAGTGTCCCACCACCTCCGGGCTCTAGTGTCCCACCACCTCCGGGCTCTAGTGTCCCACCTCCCCCTTCTACTGTTCTCCCGCCCCCGCCGCCTTCGTCCCTGCCGCCGCCGCCGCCACCGCCTTCGTCCCTTCCACCACCGCCGCCACCGCCGTCGTCCCTTCCGCCACCCCCGCCTTCATCCCTTCCACCACTACCTTCCTCTGTACCAGTTCCGCCGTCGTCTTCGGTCCCACCGTCTTCAGTTCCAACGTCTTCTGCCACTTCCTCGACCGTGTAGTAAGTTCGTCCACTCTGAGACGCGTGCCATCCGCATTGAATCTCGTCCCGAACCTCACTAGATTCTGAAGGAGGCATCTATACCCCGTCCCGTCGTCCCCATTGAAGATTTGTATGTCGCATTCTTGCGCGACGCTTGTGTCAAGATTGAAAGTGCCCCTTTTTATTATTTCAGCTCGGAGAAAAGTCTGTGTGCTGCTCTCGACATGCTACTACGAGCAAGTCTATCAGTAGCGCACAAAGGAAAATTCAAAACAGAATAAATTGAAAAAAAATATAATAGGCTATCCCGTTTGAGTACCTGTACAATATTTGTGTGTATCTGGTTGAACATTGGAAACGATTTTGAATAGTTTGCCTTCAACCTCCGGAGTCCTCTGAGCTCTGAGCTCAGTCACGAGGCCGCCCAAGACCCTCCGGAGCACTCGTTCAAGTGATTCCAGTCTTCTTGCATCCCGCTTCCTGATGAAAGCTCCGCCTCGCCTGGGACTCCGGGGTCGCCCAAGACTCAAGTTGAACGTCGAAGCTCAGTCGAGACCCTCTTACACCGCCACCGGACTTTCTCGCCCACGGGTTCGGAAGTACTATGTGCCGCTTTTGGAAGCTTCCCATGACCATGGCTGGGGTACAAAACGCGACGTCAAAAATCAGTTTTCCCTCTGACTTTCACCTCACTCTCAAACTCTCATGGCTCCCATCAAAACTGTACGCCTATAAACTTTGTCGAAGGACCTCTAACTCAGATCACGCTATAGCAATGGACGCGTCTCATTCGATTCGTGGCTGCCGAAACCTCCCGCGTCCACATCGGTGAACCTGTCGATAGGAATTTGGACGGTGCGTTTACACCGTCGATGCTTAGTTTTGTGAACTTATGCTCTGTGAATAGTTGGTCTTGCATCTCACAACGGCCAGACTATCAAGGCTTACGAGATCATCGGCTCAGCACTCGATCCTGCAGCTCAAGTCACCAAGAACGTTCTAACCGTCAGGACGTTACTTGCTCCAGTGTCGAATGAGGAGGTCAAGTATGTCAGATGCCTAGGGTTGAACTATTCGGACCATGCGGTACGTCTCGGGGAGTCTTTTCAGAGTAGCACGTCGCTGACAAAGTACACAGGCGGAAGCAGGATTGGCCAAACCAGCGTACGATCTCTCTAGTTGCTACTGTTATCAGGAGAGTTGAGCGCGTTTATCCCGCAGATTCCCCATTCTCTTCATCAAGCCTCCTTCGTCTCTGCTTGGACCGGACGCTACGATCACGATACCTGCCGTTGCGCAACCCCCCAAGGAACATCTCCCGGACTACGAAGTCGAATTTACGATCGTCATTGGCAAACCTGCTAAGGATGTGAGGGAAGAGGACGCACTGGACTACGTCCTTGGTTATACCGGTGCTAACGATGTATGTGATCCACCTTCCTCAAATTTCCATTCTCTAAAACTCGATACGCGATCCCAGGTTTCGTTCCGTAAGCACCAGATGGCCGTTACTCAGTGGGGTTTCTCAAAAGGCTTTGGTGAGCACAGGCCTCATTCTTCCTCCTCTCGTACGACGAAGTCTCAAATCAAACGAACGAACCTCCGTCCCGTAGACAACACCAACCCGCTCGGACCATGCCTCGTCTCTGCTTCTTCGATTCCAGACCCGCAACAAGTTCCGCTCAAATGTGTATTGAACGGCACAACCGTACAAGACGGCACGACCGCGTATGTATTCTCGTTTTTGATTCTTTACTCCTCTCTTTTGTACACTCTCGACCTCTCTTCTCCCGCCGTCTTGTGTTTTGTGTTTTTTTCTGCCATGCTCACCTTTACTCACTTCCTACCCTTCCCCTTCCCCAGTGACATGATATTCTCCGTACGCCGGACAATTGCGTTCCTCTCACAAGGCACAACACTCGAACCCGGCTCTCTTATTCTCACCGGAACTCCGAAAGGAGTGGGGTTCGTGAAGAAGCCCCCGCTCTATTTGAAGGACGGAGACAAGGTGAGCACGTGGATCGGTGGAGGGATTGGGTCGTTGTATAATGACGTGAAGGAGGAAAGGAGTGGTGGGAAGGCGAGGTTGTAGAGCGTACATATACTTATGCGTGGGTGCTCTTTTGACTGCTGAAAAGAGAAGGATAGATTTAAAGCGTGATGTGTTGATCTACATGTATATTTACAATGAATGTCCTTGTACTACTGGGTTACTATGTTCCTTCAGCTGTCATATGGATGTTGGCGCAACGCCCCAGAGTTCAAAGCCCGATTTCAAGAATCAGGGAGACGTTCGAGGATTACGGTGTTAAGCTGGAGAGAGTCAGGAGGTGAGTCAATGTGCACAATGATATCGCTTGGAGTACACTCTTCCAAGCCATGCCTAAGACCCAGTGTTGAGCGGTGATTCTTTGCGAGACACAGAACTGTCCAGACTTACGCGTCTTTCAGATGTACCATAATCATCTCCCGACTGTGTAATACCGTCTCACAGTGGCAGCACGCCGAGTCTGTGTATGGGAGGGGTCTCTTCCCTGCGCCTTGGGATGCTTCGGCAGCTTCCTCTTCAGTAGCAACCCTCCAATCGGGTCTGAAAGCGAGGTGCACACGCTTGGTGAATATCTAACAACGAAAACCGGTTTTGCCTGTCAGAAACAGCAAAGCCGCAGCAGAAGAGGAAGGAAGGTATACTCACTGCCCGCATAGCCGGATACAACTGTCGTCTCCCTAGACCATCAGGACATACGATCCACCTATCAATCTTTCTCATGTCTTCCACCGTCGCGCTCGCAGGGAGGCCGACGGCAGAGATAACATCCTGAGCGACTTCAACGAACTCCTCCCTGATCATGAAATAACGGACGTCCCAAACCCTAGTATTCGTGGCCGCTAAATAGTTCAGCAACGATGGCCATGGTGTCATCGGACGGCTGTAATCATAATCCGACTCCGACCTGTAACGACTGCATTCGTGCATGAGCGGTCGCGGGTACACACATGGGCTCGAGCATTCGACGCAGGAGAAGGCGTTGACGGCGTAATAGAGCACCTCGCGCCCAGGTGTCGTGTCAATATCGTGTTCTTTGAGCAGTTTGATGAGTTCTTCTTCCCTAGATTGAATCCAGCGAGCGCGAATCTCGGGAATTTGAAGAATCAGATCAGCGAGATCTGCCTGTGCGAGTTCGTGTTCGATGGGGAGGAACAACTTTTCTTGGAACTGTGGAAGGTCGGCGAGGTCGGCGATACTTGGTCCCACAGTGTTGAACGGTAGTTTGTCGTACTCTGCTTGTAGGAGGCTTTGGAATTTTAAGTAACGCGGCGTCCACTTCGCATGTAGCTCCCTCGCCTGACGGGCTTGCCTGACTTCTCGCAAAATCTCTTCAAGTTTGGGTTTGAGATCATTCCAATCTTTTAAAGGTCAGCTTATGTGGGTCGGGAGTGTGAGTATAAGTAAGCCTGACCTTTCTCAGTCAACTTCTTGGCCTGTGTTCCAATCCTGAATCGATGAAGACGAGATAGGCCATCCTTCTGTCTTTCGTGTTCGATTTCTTCCGCCCATCCGAGATCCGAGAGCCGTTGCAAGATGCTGTATTACAGTGAGACCACAGAGACGCAGAGAACGCACGAAGCGATCGACGGGGAATACTTACGTGTTTTGTCGTTCTTTGCGCTTCATCGCAAGTTCTTGCTCATGCTCCTCCTCCCTTTTGTGCCACCATACTTCCAACTCTTTGGCGTGCTAGTTGAGTAGAGATAAGAACGCCAAAATGTCAGGCGGTGCCATTGGAAGATAGGTAAAGCTTGCCTAACCTTCTCTTTAGCCTCTGCTTCAGCAGTTTTGGTAGCCATCCATATGGGATCGTGTTCGCCAGCTACAAATTCGTCGGCAAGTTGTTCATACGTCTCCACCGAGCACACAAAAAGGCGGTCTGAATGGAGTATTCAAGTGGTAAGTACTCAGGATATGAGTTCGAGGAGTGTTGGCATCACCGTGCTGTTGTCTTCCGATGATGATTTCCCCTTCTGATCGCATGATGGGCCACAGTTTCGGTGTTATGTTCTCGCTCCCAATACTCGGGACGAATTCGCGAGTATAGGTTTGGCCCACCCATTGAGAGAATAAAGGCTCTCTGAAATACCTAGCGAGGGGGGCCGATGATAAGTCAGAGACGGGTTCGAAGTTTAAAAGTGATCGGCTTTTCACTTCGAAGAATCATCCAAGCAGGCATTGCAAGCTCTTGTTCGGTTGCGCCAAAGACGGTTGTGAGCAGGATTCTTCTTATCGCAATGCTAGACACGCGTTGTTGGGTGAAAAAGAGGACAATCGACCTTCAAAAATGAGAAACGCACATGGCACTGTGCGTCGTAACATAGATGCGCGTAGGCAGGTTCTGACATGTCTGTCGGAATGTCTGGAAGACCTGCGTTCGACCTAGCCTCTTTCCAAACTGGGCTTGTAGAGCGGGATAGTAAGAGACTTCTGAGTTCTTTGTTGGTTCGAGCGAGACTGAGAAGGTCTCCGGGCGTAGCGTATCCAAATATCTGCTCCCTAGTGGTCAAACCATCGCAAAACTGCCCGTGTGCGTGGGATCACTCACGATAAATACAACTTCAAGAGGAAACTCCTTCAAACGCTGCAGAAGCCCCCGAACTTTTCTTGGGGATTTGGTCTGCTCAACTTCTGAGCCTACAGGCTGATGCGTTTTTTCGCTTTTTCTTCTTCTCTTCGCCGTTCTTTCGGTCAGGTCTGCTTCAGAGCGTGTCTCAGGCTCTTCGGAATCGCGGTAAGTTGTCGACTTCCTTGTTCGCGCTGAGCGACGAAGTTGTGTGGTTGATGTTCTCGAGAATTCTGGCATGAGAGTCGATATTGCTTGAGCAGATTCGGGAGTGAATGTTGAGGGAGCTGGACGAAAAGATGCCCGTCTATTATGAACAATTGAGGCATAATCGGCCTATTGTAATTCGGGATGCCTGCCTGAGCCTGCAACATGCCTGCCGGGGCCGGTATTTCCGTTGGGCGCCTCTGACCCTTAAAAAGTTCGATCTCTACCATCACCATCATGAATTCGCAAAAGTGACCGCCCTCGCAAAAGCTGCTGCTCGGCCGTCTCAAAGCTCCTTTGTGCTTTCCAAATCCCAGATAAACTGCATAGTCTATGGGGGAGATGCCCTTGCTTTGTTTTTCAAAGTCCCTCTCTTACTTTCCAAGTCTCCAAATCCTCGTCGATAAGGCCAACCTTCCCACTGCGGAACAAGTGATCTGCAATACCCACAACTACAGGCGCACAGCGAGTCACCGGGTTTCTAGGAATTCCCTCGCTTCGTTCCACAGAGTTCAAATGGTGTCTATGCATTTCACTTTAACGACGAGACACTACTAAACCTTCATAAAGACCCAGAGCAGGCGATCAAGGAGGTTTGTCTCGTGTGATTGCACAGAAAACTTGTATTGATGATCACCTCAATAGGTGCGTATATGTCTACATGCTTCCACAGTCTACCATGTAGATCTGAACAATCGCACAAGTTTCTGCCAACACCCAGACTTACCCGACTCCAAGTTCCTACACTTCCTGACAGAGCCCGCATTTTACGACGCTATCAATGACCCCATGCTCGATCCCGCGCGCGGTCTCAATCACCAACTCTTGTATTTTCTGAGGTCCCACCTATCGGTCCTCATTTTCTACACGACATCCCCAAATTGCATGGCCCTCGTAGACGAAGATCTTCACCCCGAGGAACGGGACCCCACCCGCGTAGAAATCCTTCTCAACATACCTCGACTACAACCGTGCGTATCTGATACGGAACTTTGTCCAGGCTCTGCTCTTCCGAGAGGTGCCGGCACAAGAACGATTGGAGTTGAGGATGTCCTCTGAGCGTTCAGTGTCCATCGCCCCTCATCTCGAGCTCGACGATTTGGTTCAAGAGGCCGCAGATTGGAAAACTCTTACTCCCTTCCTTGTTTCTCAGCACGGCGTGCTTGCCATTGAATGGCGCCCTGTATCATCTCCTATCCCTCATGTATTCTCTTAAGTGTCGAACAGAGCAGGCTTCTTTCCCTAGGTGGAAAACTGTTATCTCTCACGCTCTTGTTGTTCTTCGTAGATCCTTGTACTAGACGACGCATCACGCTGTTCCGTTCAAATATTTCTCATTCCAATCATCAGATTCACAAGAAGAAGTTGCTATTTATAAACCTTGCTGACAGTAACAGTAAGTTATACTACTTATACGGTATACCCGGCCCCGCCGGTGCGTTCACTTCAACCACTACCTCAGTATTGAAATGGCAAGGCGACCGTCCACGGTTGTCTCTCTTCTCATTGCTCTCGTTCTTAGCCTGAGCATTCTGACCTCGAATGCTCACGACAACGGCCAACTGCTCCTCAACAACAAGGACGATCACGAAACCAAGCTCACCACGCTTTCGACCGAAGATTTCTCAGTCTTCTCGCATCCCAAATTCCCTGGTCATCGGGTCCGCGTCAAAAAGAGTCATTTCTGTGACCCTACTGTAAAGTAAGTTTTGTCTCGGTCTCGTGCTCTCGATGTTGACTTTTTGGAAGTGTGTATACAGGTTACCTCGATGTCAGTGCTGGAGCCAAGCATCTGTTCTTCTATTTCTTCGAAAGCAGGAGGGACCCTAAGAATGGTAGGTATACTATTGCGTTTCTGGGCTACTACATAATTGATTGATGGTCTGTCTGCTCGCAGACGACGTCTTGATGTGGATAAACGGAGGTCCTGGATGTTCGTCTTCGTTGGGATTATTAATGGAACTCGGTGCGTAGCTCATACTTCCAACACTCCGATCTGGCCTCACCCACGTCCTTTCTGGGAGGTCCGTGCTCGATTGATATGAACAACACCGCGTATACCAGTCCTACTTCGAACGGAACAATATGGAACCCGTATGGATGGAACGAAGTCGCGAACGTTTTCTTCTTGGATCAACCGTATGGTGTTTCCCGTTGCAAACTCATAAAGACCAGCCTGTTTGACACGCTCTCGGTTGCTCTAGTGTTGGTGTCGGCTTTTCATACGCGGATTACGGAGAAACAGTCGAGACGACTGAAGACGCGGCAAAGGATATTCATGCATTCGTCAGTATATTCTTCGAAAGCTTTAAGGAGTTCAAGGGAAGGAAGTTCCATATGTCTGGCGAATCGTATGGGGTGAGTTAGCTTTATCAACCACTCACCTTTCATCATAATGATCTGGCCATTTCAGGGTCGCTATCTCCCAGTCTTCGCCGGTGAAATTTACGACCAGAACCAACTTGCAATCAAAGAGGGGAGAAAGAATGATGTGATCAACTTGCAGAGTGTTATAATTGGGAATGGGAATACTGGGGTCGCTCAGTGCGTTTCAGAATTGCAGCTTCACACATCCATATTCGCGTTTCTTACAAGGACGTGTCAACAGCCTCTATCCCGGAAAATACGAAGTCGGATGTGGACGCGCCTCCCTGAACGTTCCGCCTCAATCGATCGGCAGATGTGTACGAATGAAGATGGCTGTAAGTCTTGCTGCCTCCATCTACTTGGTGCCGCTAAAACAACTAAACACGACCCCCAAGCTTCCCCGTTGCCAAAAGGCTCTGTCAAACGGCTGCTTCGACCAATTCGACTTGATCAACTGCCGTGCTGCAATCAGCTTTTGCGATAACGAGATCTCGAGTCCGTTACGGGAGAGCGGTGAGTGAACGTTCAACGTTAGAGGATGTCATCCACTTCTTAACACGCTACTTCCGCTCCCCCCCGAACCCCCGAACCCCCGAAGGGCTGAACCCCTACGATGTTTCCAAGGTAAGCACAGTCTCTCGTAACGTAATTAAATAGAGACCTGACTCCTCGAATTAAGAAATGCGTTGGCGGCTCTGGCCTCTGTTACGCTGAAAACGATGTCATTAAACAATTCCTCGACCTCCCTCGCACCCGACACATCCTCGGTCTCTCTCATGAACGTCACGCCCCACGTAACTTTTCTGCCTGCTCTGAAGATGTAGGAAACGGGTTCGATGCTCATCTCGATAAGTTCGCTTTCCCGACTGAATACTATGTCTCTGGACTGCTGGATCGCGGCATACGCGTACTGATCTATGCCGGGACGTACGATTGGCAATGCAACTGGGTATCCAACAAGGCGTGGACGGATGCGTTGGAGTGGAACGGTGCTGGGGAGTACGCTAATGAGGAAATGAGGGAATGGGTTGTTGACTCGGGCACGAAAGTGGCAGGGAAAGTGAAAGGGAATGGGTTCAGCGAGGAAGGAGGGTTGGCGTTTGTTACGATTGAGGCGGCGGGACATATGATGAGTGTTCCTATTTTTTACTGTCTTGTTGAGGCAAAGAGACTGATGCTAGCGTTGTGGAAGATACGTCCCCCATGACAAGCCAGAAGAGGCCTTATTTATGATTCGAAAATGGCTGGAACAGGAAAAACTGTGATATAGGATGTAAATTCATTCGTTGAGGGCTGGAGGAGGATTTGGAACCTTCAAATTTCAAACGTTGTGCTATCGTTTTCGTTCTGTGCTCGGACACTTGTTGTCCGAGTTGATCTCGTCCGTGTATCTAGCCATACCCTAGTGCTCAAACCTCACGGGAGCTGTAACCTTGGTTCGTTATGAAAGTGTAGTACGAGGGAAAGTGACTGTTGAGGTTCTCGTTCCGGGACGTCGTAGAGGGACCGGACCCGGCGCTAATGAGTTCGCATAACTTGCACTTCCACCACCACCACGAGGGTACTCACAATCCTCAGAATATTTATACGAATTCCCGACACCATGAAACGGAATACCTACGGAGTTAAAGTTCCAACTCTCTTCGGGCTCGTTCGATTCCATACGGAAGACCAACAGAACTATCCTCATCGCTATCTTGTCTCCCCAATCTCACCATGGAAGTAGAACCCCCGGGCCATTTCTTAGGATTCAGCCGACCGTACCTTCGATACTATGAAGATGAAGAGTTCTCTTTCGTTTTCAGACAGGCACAGAAGCTACCAGTGGACAAGAGGAGCCAGGCATTCGAGCGGCCGGCTCCAGTTACTCTTGATGTAGACGGGTGTCTGTCTGTCTGGGATGACATGGACGCGTACAGGTTTTACCACGTTCTCAGATTTTTCAAAACGCTGGAGGGGTTCTATATCGTGAGTGATTGTTGGATTCAAGTCGAATTCGGAGTGACCGAATGTTGTTACAGGGTACCCTGGATTTGTCGGGTCGGCATGTACATGTAAGTACCACTCCGAGCTGGTTCCTGCAAACTCTGGCTGATTGCGAAGGGTATCTACCTAGCGATTTGTGGAGTTGACTTGTACCTATCTCCGACTTACGGATGATTTGGACGCCGTTCGGAAGACCGTCAGAGAAGATGTCTGCCAAGACACAACTGAGAACCGTAGATATGTCATGACGGATGAAGAGCTCTGGAAGAGATGTCGACTCAAGTGGAAACTTCCTCGTGTCGTAGACCTCGGTTGGTTAGAGAGACAGATCCGTGAGTAGTCATTCGTTCGCGTTTGGGCCCTGCTAAGTATGGGGTTGACAGAGAGCATGACGAAGATCATGCGCGATGCGGACGGCGGCAAACCAAGGTTCCAAAAGCTTTGCCTTATGGACTTGCCAACAGAGTTGCTCGATATGATATTCTCTGCTGCAGATGTTCGCAAAGTGCGATTATTGGCGTCCACTTGTAAAGTTCTGAACAGCATTGGGGCATCGCATCTACATCATGTCAGTCTAGATTGATTTCCTTTTTCTCTTGCGATCTGACCGCAGACTTTCAGACACGGATCATGAAATTATCGTTCTCCAGAATTGAGAACCTTTTGAGGATCGGCGAGGAACCTCCGACGACCGAGTTACTGACTCACCTAGCGATGGAGCAGTCGGAAGAGCTCATTCGCCTCATTGACTTCCTTACCTCGAGACGCGACCTTACTGGGGCCATACGAAACCTGACCTTGTGTGACGAATGGAAGGTGCAATCCCGCAACGTTCCTGCTTTCCGCCCACACCTATCCGAACCCACCTTTTACGATCCCATCAGAAACCGCTTCGATACCCTTCTCACTTCCTGCCGAGGAGTTGTGTGCCTCTGTATCAGCGGCTTCGCTATCACAAGCGATTGGCTGCGAACCATCTCACAGCTTCCAAAACTACGCGACCTCCGCCTCCATTGCGCGACCATTGACGACGAGAGCGTGGAGGGTGACATCCTCGACGGCCGCATCCCTACTTCACCGCAAGTCGCGAGCCTCCAATGGCACGACTTGCCATCTGACGAGGGGGATGACCCACCCTCGCGGGAGAGCGGCGGAGGCGGTCTCTGGCATATCCTTCTCCTCCTCCCCAACCTCGTCACCTTCAACCATAATCTCTCTCATGGGGTAGGATGGCTGGCGAACGCCAAGATTCAAGAGAAGAGTGATATTCTTTGTAGAGGGCTCCGCAAACTCAGTCTGGATCTCATTTGGGGCTTGGTACACCCCTGGTTGACGGGATGGCTTCGTTCGACTCGGCTGAGGACGGCTTCCCCGTGTACGTTGACGCATTTCAAGTTGCGCACGGATCGTTCAATCTCAGATGGGGTAATTCTACGACTGTTGGAGTGCCTACATGCGTCACCGTCGCCGCTGGAGGTTCTCGTTATTGAAGGTATTAGGGACGGTTCGGTTGGGCTTATTGAGCGGATTGCGGAGCTGTTCCCTGATCTCATTGGTCTTACGCTTGTTCGGAGGGAGAATCGACTGCAGAGGAAGACCAAACTCGCTACGTGGCCGTATCAGAGTGGAGAGTACGCGTTGGGTCTTCGAGGGTTTCGGAGGTTGAGGTATTTTGGGTGGAATTACCGGATGGATATTTATGAGGCCACGCCGTCTGCTTTGCTGGGTTTTGAAGAGAGGGCTCTGTTGGGGATTGGAGTAGGAGGAACCGATGCTCAAAAGAACTGGTCGCGGCCTGAGATGTGGAGTGAGACTGCAGACGACGAGTACTTCCTAGATGCATCGACCCTAGCACTTCCTTTCGCGTCTTGTTGTCCCACTCTCGAGATCATGGGGCTGGAAAACCGTACGCGCACATATTTTACAATCTCACGTGGGGCAAACGGTGAAGTGACTACGAGCGGAGGATATGGTTTCGGAGGACATGCCAATATGGACCCACGGGACTGGAATCCGGATGAATTTCATTCTGGGTGGAAGTCTGTAGTACCATCTACAGTGTAACGAGGACTGTGTAGCGCACCGAATATAGATTATTGTCAACTTATGATTGTAATAGACTTTGATAAAAATGACTTAGGAAACCGTGTAGTTTCTCAGCTAAGGCTCAAGTTCAGAGTACGCAAACCTTCTTGGAGGTGAGTCGTGGGAACATCACTTCAATTTTTTCAAGCGCTTGACCCCGACGCTAACATGGCTTCTTCTTCCTCCTCGTCCTCCTCATCGTCCTCCAGCCCTGAACCACCATCGAAACGCAAACGCGTAGAGAAAGTCGAACGATCAGAATCAGAATCAGAATCAGACTCCGATAGCTCGAGCTCGTCCTCAGAATCGGAAGTAGAAGATGATGCACCACCTGTCTCCCATGCTGAGAAACGTCGACAGAAAAAGAAGGCCAAATTAGCAGAGAAGAAGGGGAAAGAGAGCAAAACAAAAGACGATGAGCCCGCATCCAAGAAACGAAAACTTGCGGATGGAAGTGCTACTGCTACGGGCTCGGATGGAAAACCACAAAGGCAGAACTCGGTTTGGATCGGGAATCTGTCCTTCAAGACGACACCACAGGATCTGAAGACGTTCTTTGACGGTGCTGGAGAGATTACCCGGATACATATGCCTATGAAGGCTGGGCATAAGCCCGGAATGAAGGGGGAGAATCGAGGGTGAGTGACTTTGTATTTTATTTTCGTATGAGCTTGGTGTTTAGACTAATCGACACCTTAGATTCGCCTACGTCGATTTCGCTACTCCAGATGCCAAAACGGTTGCTATAGCTCTATCTGAACGGCCTCTCATAGGTAGAAAACTGCTCATCAAGGACGGCAAGTCGACGCATTGCTTTAGTTACATTCACCGTTCTAATGTTGTCGCTCTCTAGGTGATGACTTTGCTGGGAGGCCCGCGCAGTCCTCTACAGAAGGTGCAACAGATGAAAGTGGTGCTAAAGGCAAATCACACTCGAAAACGGCCCAGAAGATCCTTAAAGTTCAAAAACAACCTCCTGCGCCGACACTCTTCATGGGTAACCTCCCCTTCGAAACTACAGAAGACCAAATCAAGGAGCTTCTAGAGGCACACAAAAAGAAGCCCCAAAAAGAGAAAGGGAAGGACGAGGACGAGGAAGAGAGTAAGGGCGATGAGGAAGGTGAACCGTGGATACGAAAGATTCGAATGGGCACATTTGAAGACACTGGGTTATGCAAAGGGTGAGTGAACTCCAACTTAGCGAACGTGGTTTCAAATCTCATGGTTCCCTTGTCTGTTAGATTTGCATTCATAGATTTCTCGAACGTGGATAACGCGACCTCTGCCTTGGTCAATCCTCGGAATCATCATCTGAACGGTCGTAACCTCGTCGTCGAATATGCTTCTGCCGATGCAGTACGAAGAGGACCCAACAAGCAGCATGTAGGGGCAGGGCCTGGCGAAGGCAAAAAGAGACCGTCGAAACCTCGCGAAGGTGCTACAGGAAAACGCTTCGAGAAGAAGCAACCTTGGAAAGACGAGCCTCGTTCAACCCACACGGAGACAGATGAGGGTTCTGGTACTAAGGAAGTTATCGAAGAAGGTGGAGAGGAGACTGAGAAGAAACATTGGAAGGGGACGGATGGACCGAGGCAGAAAGGCCCGCGTCACAGACCGAAACCCGGAGCTGCCCTTGCTCAGGCAAAGCGCCAGTCTGCTGCCATTGTCCCAACGACGGGAAAGAAAATTGTGTTTTAGGCAGTATCTAGCATCGGACTCTGAACACATTCAATCATGGCTCAAAGCCGTCTTGCCATTCGAGGCATCTTGAATCAAACGGGATGTAGAGGTTTGTAATGAGTGTATTCAGGCGGAATAGTGCAGTACTTCTAATGTCTCTTCTTTATGTGGGTTTACCCTATTGAGAACAACCTGGATTAATCTCGCGCCCTGGATAAGAAAAGTCTGTTCAAACTCACCTTAATGAGCGAGTACATTCCGGCCACAGCGCCAACAGCTCCTACTGCCCAACCAACTCCCAAAAGACCTGCGAAGGAAGAAGGTATCAAAACATTGTAAGAGAGAGGACAGTACTCGAAACGAGGAGAGTTATTCACGGAGATAGACGCCGCGACGGGGTGCACGCCAGTGGAGAGGACGCTGGTCGTTCTACATTTGTGTATTGTTTTAGTATTCTGCCCTGGTGCTTGGTGACGGTTCAACGGACCTGGTAGCGCTTTTGCTTCTCGATGATATCGTAGGGGCCTATTACCGTGAACAAATCAGAAAAAATTAGATTCTAGATGGATAAGAAGAGCTGAAGGAACGCACGGTTGTAAATTCCGTCGAGCATGGTGGTAGTGGTACGGTGGTGGTTGAGTTTCAAAAGAAATGGGCGCGCACAGGGTACTACTGGTCGGGTGTTTGCGGATGTTGTCCACGGCCTCGCCTCGCTCTCGACCACAACGTCGGCACGATGTCCAACGACAAGGTTCGCGTTAGAGTATGTTTCTCCAACTAGTCGTATTCTCAGAAATGACAAAAATACTGATTTGCTTGGAGGTACTCAGGGCATTAGCATTTTTCGACCTATCATCTATGGAAATACCGCCACTTTGTTAACACCAGAGGAACGAAAGAGCGGTGTCCATCCTCCAGACCACACGCATAAATGGACTGTTGCTGTCAGAAGTGCTGCTTCAGTGACAGACTCGGACATCGTTGGAGGTGCGGACGACTTGAGCTACTTTATCAAGAGGGTTACCTTCAAGTTGCATGATACCTATGCAAATCCAACGCGAAGTGGGTTCCAAGAGTCGTGTTTTTTGTGATACTAGAGAATTGAAATCCATTTTCTCGTCCTTCAGATATCGACAAACCACCGTTTGAAGTCTCGGAGACAGGGTGAGTGGTGCGAATGTTCCTCCTCTGAAACCGCTGACAAGTATCCTTTCTGAACAGATGGGGAGAGTTTGAAATCCAAATTCGAATCCTGTTCATTTCAGAGGCCGGTGAAAAGCCCATGGTTCTCTACCACCATCTCAAACTACACCCATGGACTGCCTCAGGCGAACCAGAGATTCCACCTCCGGATGTCGCCCTCAAAATGGGACCAGTTCATTCATGGCAGTACGACGAGGTGGTATTCAACGATCCATTCCAAAACTTCTTGAATATCCTCACTGCCCACCCTCCGACGCCGTTACCAGCGTTCAAAAAACGACCAGTTCCTTTCCATCTCGCAAATCCCGCCTCATTAGAAGCCTCGAAGGGCGGTACACCAGAGTTCACGCGGGTCATGGTTCTCGAAGAGGCTGCACGACTGGAAGATGCCAAAAAGAAGGTCGTTACAGAGCAGGAACGGTGGCGAAATATACTCATCGAGAAAGAGAAGGAGTTGGAGAAGCTGAGGCGGCAGCTGAACAACTGAGCGTTGTGCTTTCAAACGTTGCTTTCTGGATTGTCGAGTGTATAATAGATTCTATGTAGCAAATTATGTATCATGTACAGATATGTTGACGAGCACGGGTATACAAGCAAGTGATAGGGATACAGTGCAATAAGAGTTACAAACCGTTCAAGAAAGTGGCCACGAGATTGTTGACTTGGGTGTTCTCAAGTCGCTCTAAAGATTCGTGAAGATCTACTGATGCGGCGCCCATCCGACATACATTTTGGACTATCGCATAAACGAATGGTCAAGAGCCTGAAGAACTGCGAACTCGAAGAGCACTCACTAAATTCCGATTGTCCATCGACTCTTGTATGAGCATCTGAACCATGTTGCTCGTCGAAACCTCCCTGTCATAGGCGTGCTTCTCCTTACTGACTGTGCTCGCCAAACCTTTCAACTTCTTCTCGATGGGGTTCAATGCGTCTCTCGCAAGCTTCTTGAGATCGGCATTGGCCTTGAGTTTGTTCTGTTGTTTTCTCTTCTCTTCCTCGAAATCCACCAGCGGGTCGTGAATGAAGGCATCCAACACACTCATAAGAAGATCCCGATTGTCGCGTAGGATTTGAAGCGTGATCTCGCATGCAGTACGGAATATGCCTACGGAAGTCAATCAGCAGGGGAGCGGGAGGCCTTCGCCTGCTCCACGTACCTTCCACACCCGAAACACCCAAAGCAGATACGATATTCTGCGTCAGTCTGAATGGTACTCTCTCGGGCGTTAGCAGTTGCTTCCCCGCATCGAAGAGGCAGTTGAAATCGACATGAATAGCGTCTCCAGTGTTTTCGTCCATGAGTATGTTTTCGCAGTGGCGATCACCGAGTCTAATGGTCGTGAGGACAGGAATACCGTAGAGACATTAAAGAGTCGTACCCGATGATGAACCCAACCATCGACATCACGGCAGCCGTTCGTCCGTAGTTCATACGACTATTCAGCCAGGTAGTGGGCTCGGGGAAGGTCTCAATGAACCATTCATGGAAGACGGGTGGGACTCTAAACATTGCTCGTCAGGTCAAGCAGATGGAACATAGCGTAACAGTGATATTCGCACCTTTTCAGAAGTTCCTTTTGGAACAGTTCAGCGGAGACATTATCTGTCGCAGCGGAGCTCAATTTAGCGTAGAGGGCGGATATCTCGTCATTCTAAACCCGGGAGAAGCAGGTCAGAATGGCGCTGGACAGCGACAAAACAAGATGAGGCACTGACCCAGAATGCAATGCCCTTCGCCATATAGATCTTGGATAGAATTGGTCGTATGGGCAGTGTATTAGGTACCCATTGAATGAGTCCACACTCTTCGTTCAACGTGACGACACCGTACGTTCGAATATCTTCACCCAACGAACATATTTAAGGACAATGATGATCTCTTGTTGAGAGGGGACTTACGGAGCTGCCGCCGACGTGATTCCGGATTTCCTTTGAGGAGTTTGTTGATGATTGAGTTCAGATCCATCAGCCGGGCATCTTTTCGCAAGTCATCTTTAGGTTTTGCGAGGAATGTGAATTTTTGTCCGTTGCTTCCTTTGAGTGTCACTTTACGGGGTTTGGCAAGTGAAGTCAGGACTTCGATGTCGTTTTCGAATCCTTGGTTCAAAAGGCATTCAGCACGCAGTCTAAGTGTGATGGTAAAACGGAGACAACGAACCGGCAAACGTTGGAGCGTCAGATGGGAACGGTTGATGCGCGGACTCGCAAGACGATGTCGGAGGAAGGCTTGCTGTCAGGGACTCCTGCAGCGGAACCAAAAGATCTGATGTTCCCAGATAGTGCAGACCCGAGAACATTCTCTTCATGTTCCAGATCTGGACTTGCCTTGAGTCCTTGACGGGATGATTACACAAGATAAGGATATGGTCCGTCAAGCTTTCCAGCATCTTGATCAACCCTGGGACCGGTGTCTTCGCGAGTGCAGGATTATTCTACGACCGCTTTATCAGTCGCCCCCGCATGCCAAATATCCACAAGGGTAACTCACCCGAACTTTGTTCAAGATCTCAGCTCCATGCCGTTTGCGCGAAGAATTCTTGGACCCCATCACGCAAGCAAATAGCCAGAGTGCCTGCTTCGGGTACTCCTTGATGTTCGACTCGATCAGTTTGAACAATATCGGTCGGACTTTGTCATTCGAATGTTCCAAACGAGACACCATTTGTGGAAATGCGGTGAACCACTATGAAGAATGGGTCAGGTCAGGACTCGAAATAGATCATACGAGAATTACTTTGAACATCGGCGAGTCCTTTATAGCTCGAGAGACTACTTCGTTGATTTTCGCATACACTTCATGAGCGGCGATTCTTTCGTTCTCCCCCATATCCAGCCACAACGTGAGCAGACGAGGAACGGTCTGATATACGTATTTGGATCCCAGCTTGATGGCTTTCGCATACGATTTGACGGTGTAATGGTTCATTTTGAGGCCACGGCTGGAGAATGTAAGCGGGGGGGAGAGGTTACTGTGTTAATCGACTGACCTCGTCACCTTTTCATTGTTGGGAAGGTTCTTCCAGTTCTCATCCTGAAAGCGACCGACGTAGAAATGTCCGCTCTCCCACCTAATAAAGGCGACACCTGAGATCAGCGACGGCGGACAAGAGCACATCACGTACTTCGGCTGGAGTTCCGTAGCATAGCTGAATGCTTTGAACACGGTTGCTACATCGAACCGTTCCGACTCATCCATCCAGCGTGCACGCAGTAGATGCGCCTACAAGATCGTTAGTCTACATACTTTTGTATGGATGCTATCGGTCCCTACCTTCGCTGTGACCCATTCGTCTCTTGGTGTAGAAGTCTTCGTTTGGAGCATTCCGAGCAGTTTCATTGCATCTTCTAGTTGGCGGAGGGCACGCAATGGTTCGCCGGTGGCTTTCAGGAGTTTGGAGCTCTCCATGAAAGAAAACTGCGCATTGCTTTGTTCTGCCTGAAGAATTGCACTATACGCAGTTTGCCATTGACCCGCTTTCCGAGCGATTTTGGCACTAGCAAGCCAGGAACGTCCGACCTCAGAGGTGGAAGACGAGCTGCCGCTCCTGCAGAGAAACGATGAGAGATTGCCTATTGGTGGAAAGTTAAGTCTGGAACTCACAGTAATGCGAATGCAGTCCGCCTTAAACCGAGGATGGCTTCGCGTGCATGAAACGTAGGGACGGTAGCATCTAGTCTGGCCTCTAGGGCGTCAGACAGATGGCTGAGCGGCTGAGGATCAGTGGACGCCATGGCTTTGTAGATCACTTCGAGGTCGTGTGCAAGATGTAAGTTCAATGCAGATTCATAGGCCCGACGGTATCCCTGGACACCAGCAGCAGCTACCGGCTCTCCGAGAACAAGCCGGGCGTTGGACAATGCCTCCGAAATACTTGATTCCTTCTTAGACTGTAAAGCCAGCAATACACGTGCTAGCGCGATGGGAGCCATCCTCGAATCGATGGGAGTGGAATCAACAATCTTTTGAACATCTTGCCAATCTCCGACCATCCATGCACTCTCTACTTGAAACCCAACCAACGATGATTGCCATGAGGGCTGTCTTGTGAGTACACCTCTGACATGAGTCCTAAGAGAGTCTATTCGAAGTGGCATGAGCTCCTTTTCTGACGCGGTGGAGAGTAGACGTATGTACCATAGTGACCGAGGTTACGAAGGCACCGCAAGAGGCCTATGTGAAAGTCTACGTTGTTGGGTTCTTGTTGAATCCGTACCTCCCAGCAACTTTGAGCAGAAGTCCATCGTCCATTGATTTCGTGGTGCCGGATCTGATGCTCTAGAGATGGCGATAGGATCCGCGTGGAGACGCCCTCCATACCGTCCGGTTCGTCAAGGTGAGCATATATCTCATGTAGCTTCTCATAGTAAGGAGCGAGCCTCCGGTACTTGGCGTCCTCTGGGATCTCCAGCGTCAGAACCTTGAGAATGTAAATCTCAAAATTCATCAGAGACCTGGCGTACGCCTTGCATTGCATCGCGGCCTGTCCCATGAGGTTATGATCGATGCTTCCCAGCACACTATCGATGATACTGAGTTGCATACTCTGTTCTGGGGTTGTACTCCTTCGTTCTTTCTTTACGTTCTGTCGGACACGGCGAACCCATCGATTGAGATGATCCAAGATCATGAAGATAGCCTGGCAGACCTCAATACGATAAGCAAGAGAAGACAAGCGAGAGGGCTTACTTGTGCACAGAGGAGTCGTTTCTCGGGTGTGGAGGTACTTGCGGGGTTGACCTGATCATCCAGCACCGTACGGAGTTCCAAACGAATTTTCTCAACAGCACTCTCGTCGTTGGAAGAGAGGAGGTTCAAAACGAGATGAGGAAGGAGGCTATGGGCGACCACCACGTCTTTGTTTCGGACCGCTGAGCGAAAAACACTGAATATCCGGACCCCATCTCCTGACACCATGGATATAAGATGAGTGGCCCAAAGCTGTATCCATTCGCGATATGTTGTTTGGGTGGGATAGATCGGATACGTTGGGTCCGGTGTTGTGAGTTGAATGAGCGTATATCGTGCATCCAGCAGTGGGGTGATTGTCTCTATGACGTGCTGGGGCAAAGCTGACAACTTGTTTCTCGTAGACACCGAGGGCGCTTTGCCAACGGGCTTGAATCCGCACACTTTCAAGAGCTCCTGAATGGTGAAGGCAAGGTGGCTTTGATATTTGATGTCACTTGTTGAGCGAAAAGCTCGGACGAGAACGTTCGAGATGAGATGCACGGCGAAGAGGTCGTTTTCCGACCTTTCCTTGAAGTTGTTGGTGACAATGAACTCTGAGTCTTGTAACCTGAGCTCGCATCGGTCGACGTCAACTGCTCCCATGATAGAAAGACACTCAAACGATAAAAGTCGTGCCAACTCCCCATCGTCAGCTTCCCGCGACGCTGCGTTCAGCAGGGTGACCAAGATGTCCCCGATCAAAGGGTCGAATGTAGGGCCAGACAAAAGGTCTTGTATCAATACTGAGTGAGTACTGGTCATGAACTCTTTGAGCTCTCGTAGCCCTTGAACAACCATTGCATAGTTGTCTGTCGCAGAGCGGTCTAGAATCCGCGTGAGGGTGTCCTTCGGCGTGGGGGAACCTCGGAGCTTGGACAGATGGCGTTGGACGAGTTGTAGTTCTGGGACATCAGGCAGTTCTACAAGATCGCCAACGTATCGGCCTAGTTTCAGTCCAACGTCCGCGACAATGTAATGTAGGGACTGCCTGGCAATATCCTTAGCAGACGGAGAAAAGTCTGGCCAACAGGCCACGAAAACCGCACTGGTGAGTCCGATGTGCGGTCCTATATCTGAGGGGCCCAACGCGACGAGGAATCGATGCCAACTCTGGAGGGTTGCTTCTGCAAGTTCTGGAATGCTGGCCATAGTTTGGAAAGTTGCCATAATCTTAGAAGATAATAAAATTTAGCACGTCGATGTATAGAGGGTTGACGGACCTGAGGCGCGACGGTAGAAACTGAACTCCCTATTTGTTCCACGAGGAACCCTAGGCTACGTATGATCTCCCTTTTCCTTTCGACCGACTTCTTTCCCTGTACATCCTGCAGCATGTCATTGATGTTGGTGATGATACCAAGAATGTAGTTCCTCAGTAGAACGCCCGGCTCTCCCCCTTCTACGCTGGCTAACGTCTTCTCTACCTTCTCGAGAGCCGCGTGAGCCTGTAGAGAGTGAGGATATGCACGGTCCCACTACGAAATCAACGACGAACCTCGGTTACTTTTTCTGCGTTCGAATTGCCCAGTCTTGTCACGATTTCGGCGAGAAGAGGTACTATGCAACTTTTCACAACACTTTGTGTGTTGACCGAATCGCTGTCAGTTGAGGCTCCGAGAGTTTCAATCACGAATCTGAGGGCCTCGTCAGTCTGCCCAGGGGTGGGCAGTAAGTAAACATAGGCGAGGACTTCGTGAGAATGCTTCATCAAAATTGCTGACGGCTTGTTGCCAATCTCTTTGGCCACAGCACTAAGCACCTTCTGATCACAGCTCGCGACAATGACAGGCAAAGTTCGGGGAAGCGTGACAGCTACGAAATCGCTCTGTCCCATCCCAAGAAGTTTGCAAGCTTCTCCCAGTAGCGTCCGGTCTGAACATATCTTGGCCACCAGGTAAGGTGCCAGCCTGTCCATATAAGGTAGGAGGAGGGTGTAGGCGGTAGTCTTCTTGTGGTGTTTTGCAGCGGAGATGATCTGATCGATTCTGTTAGTTTTTCACCTCCGCTGGGAAACATCGGCGGAGAGAACGAACCTGTATGTAGGCATTGCCCCGTACTGCCAAGTTTTTGTGACTCAAGAGGGTCACCAAAAAGCAAAGAGCTTGGCCCATGATATCGGGATGAGAGCTCCTGTAGAATCGTCGCAAGAGTTACCGACAACGAGGAAATGCCCGACTGACCTGGCGACCTTTCCAACCGAAATCACCAGCGTGTCCAAAACGCCCGCATTAGCGGATAAAGAGGCATTGTAGAAGTATGCAAAGATGGGGTCGAGGTGCGTCCACAGATTCGTGGGCTGTCCGGCACTTGCAAGTTGAACAAATTCAGAAGCAACTACGCTGAATCGAAGATGTTAATGAGACCAGGCCCCGATTGATGGACCGACATCAGCTCACCCCGCACTCAGTCGGACACCTCTATCTGGATCTGCGATTCCCTTCATAACCACGCCCTCCATGAACCTTAGATGGGCCTCAGGGCTGGGGGATGTGTGGCACCTTAGCAATGAGGCGACGAGTTTGAAGAGTTGCTTCCGCACTCCAGGTTCAAGTGGCTTGCCTACGAGGTTGGTAGCGATTGATGCGCAGAATGGAACGGTGGCAAGACTATCATGACCAATGAGCAAATCAGCAATGCCATGTAGCAATGTAAAAAGCTGCGGCAGATCGGATATTGAAGACCTAAGGAGACAATAAGGAACATTGTCTTAATGATTCTGTACGTGCTCACCTCTTGACTCTATGAGCTATGTCATTTAGAGCCTTCTGGATGTATCTGACTTCATCGTCATCGTCCATCCAATCGATACGATTGGGGTGGAAAATTTCCTGGGCCAGTTGATCGAAACGCCCGCGCCAGGCAGCCGATGCGGAAGGTGCAGCATCGTTGACAGTTACACTTTTGTGCGACGCTGAAAGACGTTCCTCAAGTGTCTTCATGATCTCCTCGCGGCGAGCTCCAAGGTTAGCTCCGGCAACCGCGTCTCTGATTGTGACTATCATTGCGGGCTCAAACCGTTGTAAGGAAACGCCAACGAAGCGAGCAGCAATATCCTACGTCCAAGTGAGAATCAGAGTGGGTCGAGAAGCTGATTCACTGACCTTGTAATCATCAACGTCTTCCGGAACGAGCCCTTCCGAGTCAGTGCTTTCGTACAGGCATCCAAGCACATCTAGAAATTCGGATTTCGTTGGGACAATCGGCAAACTGGCCATTGCGTCCCGCAAGAAGGTATCTACAGAGCTCCAGCCACTGGTAGGGCCGGCCGAGAGGCGATAACGAAGGAGTTGAACGGGGAGATAGTCGAGGGCTCTCCGGTACACACCCTCGATACCAGCAACTGAGGCTGGGTGTGCAGCAACGGAGGACACTATTCTCGTCAAAGAGTTTGCGGTGGCCGTCGTTGGCAGGGATGATGATGTGCAGTACTCAAACGTATTGTACAAGAGGCTCGTGGCTCGTCTTTCCAAGTCAGAAAGGAACCAATCGGAAAAAAGAGGTGGATGAAGGACGTTCATGGCAAGTCTGACGATGAGACTGGCGAGCCTGGGTATCTCGGCACCGTTGGTGATTGTGATACTGTTAGGAGGGCGAGTGTTCTGGGTCGTGAAAACATCAGATTAACGATGACTGAAGTCCACGGTGCAAGGACTGACATCAGGCAGGTCGGCTGATTGAAAGCGGGGACCGCTGAACAAAGAGACGTGGAATGGCATATTAACTTGCACAGTAGGCTGCAAAAGATCTTCTGTCTTTCAGCTCGCTTTGTAATACGCCAGGGATTTGGTACGCACCTTCGCAGATCCCCAGTACCTCCCCGAGCATCTCATTCAAAGGTTTTCGCGGTAGATCTTCAACTCGAGATCCAGTCGGAATATCACTACCCAAACATCTCAGAACGTCAACGATCGTCTGCATGGCAGCATCCCCCAGAACCCTCGGATCGACAACACCTTCAACAACCTCCACTTCGCCCTCCTCGGCCCAGAGATCCAACGAGTTGCAAAGCACGAGTAGTTGAGTAAATAATTTCTTCACAAAGTCTGTCTGTTCGAAGAATATACTCGGAACGCGAGGAACGACGCGTTGTATAACCTCCAACGAGAGCTGGACCATTTTGATCAAATCTGCCATGCCACCCCATTCCACGTCTTCAGCATAGGAAAACTTTGACAGGATATCTTCCGAAAGACCATTCATAACGTTGATGAGCTGGGTTGATGAATGCGCCTTCTGGTTATCTTTGATGTCTTCGCTCAACTTGTCGGCGATGAGACTTTGCAAAGCGTCGATGAATTTCTTCGTCGAGTCGGAAGAGTCTAAAGACATCGTTCCGTTTGGTGTCATTGAGGGCATAGCGTAGGAATGTAGTGTGAAGCGAGCTTCATGTGCTGTTTCGGCCACTTGACTGGCGCGGTGGTCGTGGTTCACGGCAGAGTCAGAGAGTGTCCCAAGCCAGCGCAAACAACGCGAACGCGGTTTTCATTACGGCACGCGACCCTGCCACACACCTGAGATGCAAGCCAGATTCAATGGTTTCGAATCGAATGGCACTACTGGTGGTTTACAACGACAACGATACAACAAAAGCTATAAAACACTTGACCCAGACATCATAGGTCAACTCGACACAAGGGCGTACTTATCAGCCATGGGTTCGTACTTACATCTCGAGGTAAGTACTACATAGCATATGAAATTTCCCCGCAATGCTAAGCATCAATCGGTAAGTGCTTATGGCTTCGCCCACCCTCAACCCGAGTCTAGTTTTGACTTGGACACTACAATCCTAGATATGTAGACAATGGCTCTCCTAGATAACTAAAGCTCATTTCCCTGCTCTCCGCTTCGCCTTCGCCTTCTCTCTCTCCATGGTCTTTTGCTCGGCCCTCTCGCTTTCAATGGACGAGAATGCCTTCTTCATACTTTCGTTGTAACTGCGATCCTTCTCCTTCTGCTTGGCCTGCTCAACACCAGCCAAGAACTTGGCGTCCTTGCGCAGTTCTCGAATAGCACCCTTCCTCTCCTTCTTGTACTCGTTACGCAATTTACTCGCCTCTTTCCTCTCCTTGTCCGGATCCTGGGCCCGTAGGTATGACGAAGACGTGGAATCGAATTTGGGAACATATGAAGGAATCGGGATTGGTTTGTGGGCTTGGAGCATGAGTGGTCGACGAGACTGAAGAGCAAATTTGAGGAGTCTCCCAAGGGTGTCCGTAGTGGAGGTAAGACGTGTCTGAACGTGACGGAACATTCAGTCTGAGGAAAACGACGATATGTAAGTGGCTTACCTGTACCGCCTTGCCAAGTTTGGATACGTGTAGCCCTTTCAGGACCTCCACCACAGGATCGAAGATCTCAATGAAAGCCTCCAACCCTTTATACAGCTCCGAAAAACGATTGAGAAGATCCAAGGCCAGTGCTAGCAGGTCAAGCTTGTCATGTTCGTCCGCTTTGCCAACCAACATCCTTGCAAGATCCACTCGCTGTAGCTCTCGTTCCTCCAGTTTCTTCGGCCTTATGGCAAGCGACTGAAAACTGTCAGAACGGAAATCTGGCGCGGGGAACGCTCCTGGAAGTTCTGCAGTGTCCTTAAATCGACTGGGTGCGAGATGTAGAACGACATTAAGAAGGAAATTGATTATTTCCGGCACATATCGTTTTGAAAGCTGCTCAAACTGTAGGAACAGCGTGCAAAGGAAGAGTCCACTGGACACGTCTACAAGGGAGCGGATTCGACATAGGCCCAAATAAGACGACATCAGTATCCGCGTAGGGGATATCACTATGTGATTCATGTCACTTGTGGGCCACGCTGCGCCTATGATCTGGAATAAAATCAATTCTGGCAGCCCCGGCCATGTTTTGGAATCAGGATTTGAGGGTCCCTTCGACAGACCGCGCTTCAGATTCCTGTGCATGATTGTAAGCTTCTGGATGAATTGTTCCGCAGACTGGATCGGGTGCGCGCGAGTAAGGGCGTAGAGATGGGGTAGAAGTAGGTTAGTGACGCGGAATCGTGGATTGGGTGGCGAGACGACATAGAGAATGTGGTCGATGAGTACGCTGTTCAAAGTCTAGGAGTGGATCCTTAATGAAAGATTTCTAGACGCCGAGCGAGTAATATAACTTACTTGAAGTTTGGACTTGTTCTCCGGGGCCAGACTCGAATGGTGGAGGGCACGGATCCGTTTGACAACAGTTGGTATGTCCTCGTCCGAGACGTTCTCGACTATGTCAAGAAATTCGTCATGTGAGGACGGGCAAGGGAAAGTGTACGGCAGTTCTGTCGTCGATTGTTTGACCTTGGAGGGCTTTAACTTTTTTCGTGGTTCCACCAGACTTTCATCGCCTTCGTCATCATCCCCTGCAGAGTCTGCAGACTCCGCATCCGATATTCCACCCCATTCTCCTTCAAGTTCCTCGTCGCCATCGTCCTCTTCATCTTCTTCGCTCCCACTAGCCATATCTGCATCCTCTTCGCTGTCGCTGCCTCCATCCGACTCCGCTAGTCCTGCCCCCAGTCCCGCGTAGTCAATGTCCTGGTCGTCAAAATCATCTTCCAGATCATCACCCCCACGAGGCCGCTTCTTCCGCTTCTTCCCTTCGTCTTCGCTGTCGTTGTCGTCCAAGCCCAACATACGCTTCCTTCGTTGTTTTTCGGCCTTCTCAAGAGACTCTTTCTCCTCCAAAGCCAGCTCTTCCTCCGTCTTCGTTCGATCTTTGGGTTTAGCCCGTTTTTCGAACATCAGCGCCTTGACGTTTTGGTCGTAATCTTCAGTCTTTTTGTCCTCAAAGAGGGTGGTATCATCTCGGATTCCTAAGGGTATAGAGTTGCTCCCGGATGATGAAGGATTCGGAGGTTCCGGAGGAGCAGCGAATAAGAGGTCGCGAATTGAGTCGAAACCCTGGTCGAGCTCGTGTCGAAGGTCATCTCCCTTCTCTTTATCCATTTGTCGGAGCATCTATTCAAATGTCAGGCAAATTCCGGTCGAATCACGATAGATATTCACCTTATGTTCTTTACTTTTCGCGATTACCTCTGCCATAACCTCAGCTTTGGATTTCTTCCTGGCGGGCTGCAGAGTGCAAAGTCAGTGGGTGATAAAAGTCGGTTATAAATGGTAAATAGAGACCTCTTCACTCTCGTCGTCTTCGTCCTCTTCTTCGTCGAATCCACCGAAGTGAGTATGTTTGACAACATCTTGGTCAATCCTCCCTGTTCAGGCGCCTCTTTGAGTTCAATTCAAGCACAGTTACGTCGGGACTGACCAGTGCCCTCGTCCTCATCATCGTCTTCTAGTCCCAGACTCGCGTTGTCAAAGTCGTCCATGTTGGACAAGCTCTGGCCATAATGGGTGAGCTCGTCCTCATCCTCCAGATTGAATGCCGATCCTTTCGAAGCTCGTTGCCGTTCTCGCGTGAATCGTTCCAACATGCGCTCCTCCAAGCTCATGCTGGGGTCATTTTCACCAAATCGTCGATCTAAAATTCCTCCTGCACGACCTCTCTCTTCCAACTCCTTCAGCAGCGTTTTTTTACGCTGAGATAACGGTCAACACTCGAAAATTCTAGATACGGTATGGTACGCGACGAACCTGTTCAATTCCTGCCATTTTACTTTGTGCAGGCTTTCCGGTGACACCCTTGAGCTTCCTGCCACCAACATCGTGCTTCAGTCTGGTGACTTTTTCGTCGAATGGGTTGAGTCGTCGGTGGATTTCATCGAGTTTGGTAGCACGTTTCTCCTTGTCCTTTTCTGTCGGCGCAGAACGTTTTCGCTTCTTGGATTTGGAGTTATTTCCCGAGATGCCAGCTTGAGATAGGGCCGATTTAAGTTGAGCAAGCTGGGACCCCTTCGCCATTGGGAGTTGCAGCTCAAGTGGAACAAGCGCTCAAAAAATTCAGTGACACATGCCGTGATCGGGAGTCGGGCCGGTCATCCGTTTCGAGGAGGACCTCGATTCTACTTAATTGCTCGGAGAGGTGTGTTCTCTTTGTTCCATTTCTAGCTCATCATCTCCGTATCCACTCGATGCCTATAATCTCTAGAGTATGTCGATCCGCGGTCTTACCATTCGGACTGTCTGTACATAGTAGCTAGTTTGACAATGTGGTCCGGAATCTCTGCGGAATGACCTGTGTATTGAGTTACGAGTTCATCAAGTATGAATCGCTGACGCGTCCTTTTCTAAACGATTCCAGTACGTTCTTGAGATAAGTGACTCATTGTAAGTGAACAAAGGCAGACCTGTCGGGAGCGCGATGTACTTTATAAGCCAGATCATTGTTTCCTCCTCTCCACCATCAACACCTCTGGCCACTCTATCCAGTTGCTCAAGCGATCCGCCTGCCACCAGAATTTCCAGTCATTGTGCCGACATACCCGAGTTTATTGACCCCGGTTCCCCTCTATCTGCGGTATCTCTCCCTCTTCCCAATCACAACCACCACCACCCGGTCCCACCATGGAACTCACATTCATCACTGAGATTGGGGGTTCTTTCACGATTGAAATCGATCCAGGAATGGAGTTCGAGAATGTTATGGCACTTCTGGA